>JAMPIV010018075.1:20000-248112 GCA_024509875.1 Oreohelix idahoensis | reverse complement strand
CTTTTACCTGAAAGTCAGTGTGGATTCCGGAAAGAACGTGGAACCACAGATATGGTGTTCGCTGCAAGACAGCTACAAGAAAAATGCCAAGAACAGCACTGACCTGTACACAGCTTTCATCGACTTGACAAAGGCGTTCGACACGGTCAGTAGAGAGGGTCTATGGAAGATCATGGCAAAATACGGCTGCCCAAAGAAATTTATCACAATAGTGCAGCAACTGCATGATGGAATGCAGGCTAGAGTTCAGGAAAACGGTGAGCTATCAGAGCCTTTCCCCGTCTCAAATGGAGTTAAACAAGGGTGCGTACTTGCACCGACTCTGTTCAGTATCATGTTTTCTGCTATGCTGACTGATGCTTTTAGAGACGGGGACACAGGAATCGACATTAGTTATCGTATTGATGGAAAATTGTTTAACCTTAGGAGGCTTCAAGCAAAAACCAAGGTCAAATCACACACCATCAGAGATCTTCTGTTTGCTGATGATTGTGCCCTCAATTCCTTTTCAGAGGCTGATCTGCAGCATAGTGTGGATAGATTCTCCGAAGCCTGCGCCAACTTTGGGCTTACCATCAACACGAAGAAAACAGAAATCATGTACCAACCAGCTCCTGGCACAGTTTTGAGTATACTGAGCCAGTCATCAAGGTTAATGGTGAGAAACTGAATGTTGTGAACAGATTCACATACCTTGGTAGCACACTATCCCAGAACATTGTCATTGATGATGAGGTGAACACCAGGATCTCCAAAGCCAGCAGCACATTGGCAGACTATACACCAACGTTTGGCATCGAAGTGGCATTAGTCTACAGACAAAGCTGAAGGTATACAGAGCTGCGGTGCTTCCAGTGCTGCTATATGCATGTGAAACATGGACTGTATACAGGCGCCACGTAAAGAAGCTAAACCACTTCCATACAGTCTGTCTCAGGAAGATAATGAACATCAAATGGCAAGACAAGATCCCGGATACCGCCGTTCTTGACAGAGCTGGTATCCCTAGTATTGATACTATTCTGATGCAGTCACAAATTCGCTGGCAGGTCATGTAGTCCGCATGCCAGACCATCGACTGCCAAAGATACTCTTTTATGGTGAGATGCAGAAGGGTAAACGCTCCCATGGTGGCCAAAAGAAGCGCTTCAAAGACACGTTAAAGACGTCATTGAAAACCTTTGACATAAACCCAGACACATGGGAAGCTGCTGCGCAAGACCGAACTGCATGGCACACATCTCTTCGTAAAGGTGCAGCAGCATGCGAATCATCCAGAAGAGCAGCAGCAGAACAGCGGAGACAAGCTAGAAAGGACCGTGAAATAAAACCTTCACATGAAGCAAACATTCCCTGCCCACACTGTCCAAGATCTTTCCAGGCCCGCATCGGCTCTTCAGTCACCTTCGTACCCATATACCAGGGTGGGACTCTGTTATACGACACCCTGTTCACTACTTGAAATGAAACAGACAGAAGGACTCTCAACGCTTTTCAATGACATCTGGCACCGGGCTAGTGCCAAAAAAAAACCCATAAATTCAATGAATCACACAGGTACGTTGATTAGCAGACTTCAGATGTCCTGCTGGCTGGACTGTGATGCCCTTTTGGTTTACTTTATATATTTAATTTAATAAGGCAAGTCACACTTCCCAGAATTTCAAAAGTCCTGTTCGAGGGACTGTATTATGCAAAATGGCTTCGAGACTTTGAATTTTTTCAATATTATAAAAGGCTTTGGCCAATGAGCGAACGACTACTTTTGAATTTGAAAATAAAAGCAAAAACAGTGCCTTGATTTTTGGATTTAACAAGTTTTCTCCTCAACTCATTCTTAGATTTCTACTGCTAAAATATATTTATTCTTAAGCTATCCCATAATTTCTCTCCCCCTTGTCTACCCCTCCTCCAATAGAATACATGTACCCTTTTCCTGCCTATTCAAGGACGCGTCAAAAAATCAACGTTAATGAAAGTAAAGACGAGCATGTGTTGATCTGTCTGTCATAACCAATACCGTCTTTTGTCCATATCTTTCTTATTGTCTGTCGGATTTTCTATTTTAAAGCATATTATTTATCAAGAGAAGATAAGCTCTCAAACTAACTAACTTTTATGATCCTAAACATATTAATAGGAAGTCCATATTTTTCCAGAGTTAGTTTCAATTTCCACTATCATATAAAACACGCCATTTCACCACCGTTCGCGCGTCGTTCAACCTACAGCAACAACAAGTTTGTGACGTCATAAAATGTATCAATTTGCAGACAGAGTAAGGCGTGTGTGGTTATACAGTTCCACTACGTACTCAATGCACTAACACATTTTTGAGTTGTGGCTTTCTTTTCCATCTGCCGCCAACAATATTTGCCCGCGTTTCCTACAATTTGGCGTGTTTCAACCACTTGTGTCCTCAGTCTAAAAATACAATTGCCTCTCTCCTCTTTATAGTCCGAAACAAGGCTAATACTGTCAAAATTGTTATCTCTATAAATCCAAGGTCATAGTACCCTTTATACACTACACGTCCTGTCTTGCTAAAATCAATGCGTTGACTGGCGGGGGGAAAGACGACGACGCGTTACAAACTATACTATTATTGTTTCTACTTACATTATTTTGACTTTTATACTTATAAATAATAATTTTATCGATGTATCAATGTAATTTTATCACAATGAGAATAACACCACAGGTCAACATTCTCAGTAGCGTATGTGCCTTCCATTATTGGTGATACTTTCAAGGCACCACTGTCGCATGGAAATGATGAGCTTGCGAGTGAAGCATTGGGGCACTGCCTGCCACTGATGCTGAAGTACCAGAAGCAGTTCATGCAGAGTTGCAGGAGATGGCTGATGTTGCTTAACTCGTCCCAAAGATGTTCTATGGGATTCAAATCAGGACTGTTTGCAGGCCAATCCATTCTATTGGACACCCGCTTTCTTGCAGGAAAGCATTTACTGCACGAGAACGGTGTGGTCTTGCATTATCAACTTGAAGGACTGCATTATACCCAATAACTTGCAGGGCTGGGATGGCAAGAGGATGTAGAATCTCGTCACGGTAGCGGTCACCATTCAGATTCCCAATCACATGATAGAGGGGGGTTCTGTGGAGTAAACTAATGCCTCCCCACATCATCACTGATCCAGCACCATATCGGTTACGTTCGATGACTGCAGCATCACTAAAGCGTTCACCACGACGCCTCCATACTCTGATTCATCCATCTGTAGGCTCCAAGACAAATCGGGACTCATCCGTGAACATAACTTCAGCCCACTGTGCACGTCGCCACTGCACGTGCTGCATACATCATGCTAAACGAGCTGCTCTGTGGGCAGCAGTCAAGTGTGGTCGAATGGCTGGACGACAAGCACGAAGGTTGGCATCGTGAAGGCGATTCCGAATAGTCTGATCACTGACTACAGTGTTGGTAGCATCTCTGAAGAATTGTCTGATAACATTTGCACTTGCAGTTCTCCATTGCAGTGCTTGCCTCTGAATTAAGCGATCTTCTCGAGGTGTAGTGACTCTAGGACGACATGTGCGTTGCCGTTCCTCGACGATTCCAGTCTGGGCAAAGCGCTGCTGCAGTCTGACAACAACTGAATGAGATACAGCAAGCCTCTGAGCGACATTTCGGACAGTAAGACCTTCCTGCAACCACGCAATGGCTCTTCCTTTATCCACAACACTCAGCTTTCGTCATTGAGGCATATTGTTGTGTAATGGTTATGCAGCACTTGTGTTGCTTATAAAGACAATTTTGTGAGTACAGCTCAAGACCAACACTATAGTCTCCCACATGCATCACGCATTTTTGGAATAGCAGGTATTATTTTCATTCTCAGACATCATTAAGAAAAATCAATGTCAGATTAATTGCTTATGAATTATAATTTTTTTTAATTTTTGGGTCATTTTCACCTACTGGTCCTTAACTTCTTTTGAAGGGTATATATATATATTATCAGTCTGCTGAGGCAGAAACTGGTACTCTTTTATCTGACCCACGACAAGAGTTTTTTTCATCGTAATACCACAGTGGGGAATAAAAAAGAGCTACAGTGTAACTGAAGGGACTTCAATTTTTACCGCAGAGATGGTAGCAATTCTTAAAAGTTTAGAAATAATCGAAGATAACCCACTGGGTTGTTGTTGTTGTTTTGATGAGGTGATGGGTGGAGAGCGGGCACTTAACAGCTGACCGTTATTGCCTCTTCTCGTTCCATCTTGGTCTACCCTGTTCAACCTGAAATGTGGTTATAATTGGGGTATTTAGTGTCATTTTATTTTTTAATTTTGTATTCAATTTAAATAGCTATTGTCTTTAGCAGTTGCTGATTTCAATTTACATTAGTATTTGTCCATTTTATTTTCTCTTTTGTATTGTTTCTTGATAACTATTGTCCTTTACACTTGGTTTTACTTTGGTATAGTATTTGTTCTTTTTGAGTTGTCTTTTTATTTTATTTCATACCTTGTTGTCTTTCCTTGTCCTGTGAGTTGTTAGTAAGTTTTTTTTTTTCTTTGTTTTTGGTTACTAACCTTATATGTTTTCCTTTGTTTTATGTATATACCTTTTAAGTATTGATTGGGCATCTCTTGGGGCATCTATACTTAACACCATATCACCTGTCAAGTCTACATTGAGATTTCTATAGTAAGTTTTTAACTCAAGCCTTTGTTGTTCATACTTTTTACAGTGGATCAGGTAGTGGTCTATGTCATTCTCTTCCGACATTCTTGGCAGTGTGGTTCTTCTACCATGAAGTATGCTGCACCGAGTCGGAGACGCAACAGTTTTTTGTTTGATGGTATCTTTAATTCTTCTCTGACCTGGCACGTCCTCGTTGCTTCTTTCAGCAGTTTGAACTCCTGTCTGCCTTTTCTACTGTTCTTCCATGTTGTCTTCCATTCCTCGTTTATAGTTATCTTCACTTGGCTCTTGATCTCTGACCTTCCCAGTCCTGCTCTTATATTGTTTTTACTTGTTCTTCCATTCTTGGCGTTCTGATCTGCCAACTCGTTACCAGCAATACCTATGTGTGCTGGAACCCACACTAGCCTCACACTACATCCTCTGTTCCCTAGTGATGTATTAATTGCTAGAATTTCTTCCTTTTTGTCTGGCCGGCTACATTTACCTGGGTGTTCTAGTGCTTGTAGTGATGATAGTGAGTCTGTAAATATCGTAACAGCTTCTGGTGGGTTATCAGAAAAGTATCGAGGAAGGGAACTGGTCACCCCACGTCTTGATGCTGGACCTAGTATAGTGAAGTCTCTAACACTTCATTCTCCTACGGCAGTATCTGCTATGGGACGACCTTGACCTTTATATATATATATTGCTCTTTAATCATTATAATCACAGTGTTTTATACATATATTTATATATGTAATCACACTTTGATTATAATTATTAAAGAGAGTCAGAGGTAAACCCACAAAAAAAAAACAAAAAACACACACACAGACAAGATAACTAGATACAGAACTGAAAAAGAAGAGGAATTCGTGGAAAGACCTCACGCGAAAGGCATCTGACAGGAGGATTTGGCATGCGTTTGTTGAAGGCCTATGCTCCTTGGGCAGCTAACAGGTATCTTAAAATATTTCTGTATGTTTTAAAGTCAATACATGTCATTATCTTACAAACAAATTAATTATATTTATTTATTAATTTTGTAACGTTGTGATTATAATTATTTACTGTCGTGACCACCGGAGGAACATCATTTATGCTATTCGTATTTCGTACGAATGTTTCCTTACTTGTAAACTCCGATTCCAAGTACAAAGTAAACGAAAAGTTACAATAGGACATCGGTGGGGCTAAGGGTGAACATTACCTTTTGGGCTTCCGTCTGGGTATCTGGGTAATTTTTTTCCAAATCTGCATTAATCTGGGTATATTTGACAATTGGCATTTACAATGTATGTATATTCTGTGCACTGAGCATTATACATTATATTTATATTATAATTAAATGTCAAACATTATGTGCTATCTATTTTTTATTCCAAAATTTAATTCTTGTTTTTAACCACATCAATGATGTTGTTTTTTGACTCGTTTACATCAGCTCAAACTGGCATATACATTGTGTTGGGGGAAAAAAAACTATTACAAGTTTTTCATCAAACCAAAAGAGCCCTGTATACTCCGTTTTCGCAAGCTGGTCATTTGATTGAATGTTGCAAGCAGATATTTTCAGACAGCCCAATTGCTCAAATAATGTCACTGAAGCGTACCAAGGCTGCCTATGTGATGCAGTACGGCATTGCTCATTTTGAGCGGCTTGAAGTTATAAACATTTGCAGAAATCAGAAATTTTCTATACTCGTTGATGAGAGTACTGATATTTCTACGAACCAGATGTTGGCAGTCGTTGTCCGATTCTGTGACACAAAAACAAAAAACGTAGTTGATTCACTGTTAGACCTCATTGAGGTAGAGGATGGGACTGGTCTTGGCATGTTTACAACTGTTAAGAAATTGTTGAGCACGCATGAAATCCCGCTTAGTAACGTCATTGGTTTTGCTGCAGACAACTGTGCCACTATGATGGGGACTGCAAGTGGTTTACACGCACATCTGAAGAAAGAGATTCCACATGTCTTTGTTCTCGGCTGTGTTTGTCATTCATTTGCACTTTGTGCAAATGCTGCCAGCAACCACCTACCATCTTAGCAGCGCAGTTTAAACAGTTGTTTCAGAAGAGAGCCTTGATCGTCTGTCTGATCAATGGCGAGAACTGGCATCTAGTGGATGAGGATCCGCCCACATTCTGGCTGGACTGTAACAAGTAACAGATGCTAATAACCAGAAGAAATTTGATGTTTTGGCTGACCTCATATGCACGCTTATGGCACTACCTCACTCCTCGGCATGCATCGAAAGAGTGTTTTCGAAGGTTAACTTAGTTAAAACTAAACAAACCAACAAGCTTTTGTGTGAAACAGTTTACAATCGAATACTAGCCAAGCAAGCAAGCAGTTGCCAAAGATGGAGTTTGTCATAAGTTTAATCCTAGTAAATGCGTGGTTGAAGATGTGCGTGAAGGACGTTGTCGGCAGAGATATGCAAAGATTTTGGAACTTCACAATCAAGATTCCACGTTGTCAATTCATGCATATGATCTTGACGAAGGAGCAGTTGTCGACATTAATGCCGAGTCTCTGACAAGTGACATTTTTCAACAGTAACAAGTTACAACTAACATTTTATATTTAATTTGAGGATCATTTTGTTAATGTAACTAATGTAAGTATATTACTGTTAAAATATCTCATTTTCAAGAGTTCATATATTGGGGTGTTATTAAAATCATTTTTATTTAATTGTGAATTTTTGGTAATAAAAAAAAATAATAAAAATGAAGAAATACATAAAAATTGATAGCACACAGATTATTTGTGCAAAAGATGAACATAAAAGATTATGTAAACATCGTCTATCCCGTGTATTTGAGGCATAAAATAATCTGGGTATTTCTGGGTTTTTTTAAGAAGAACATCTGGGTTTATCTCTAGAACTTGAGTGGCAACGCTGCTTGTCATGCAGAGTAGCAGATACCAAACAGTCACTGTTGCTGTTCTAGAATTCACTCTCGAACTTAGACTTTAAAACGGCTGATCACATTGTTAAAATCAACCTGTTTGAATGCTAAAGTTGCTTGGTGCTTAGTGGCGTCAGAAGGCTAAGTTGGCCTTGTGACATCAGTGACCGAAGGACATTATTCATCTGTATCGCTAGAACGCACCGACAGTTCCCTAAAACGTGACACTGCCAAGGTTATAAAACTGCACGCTGATTCATCATCATCGCCCTTCAGTTCTAGAAGGAGCTTGTTGCCTTCAACAAACACATGCCAAGCCTTCCTGTAGCAGGCCTTCAACAAACACATGCCAAGCCTTCCGGTAGCAGGCCTTCAACAAACACATGCAAAGCCTTCCTGTAGCAGGCCTTCAACAAACACATGCCAAGCCTTCCTGTAGCAGGCCTTCAACAAATACATACCAAGCCTTCCTGTAGCAGGCCTTCAACAAACACATGCCAAGCCTTCCTGTAGCAGGCCTTCAACAAACACATGCCAAGCCTTCCTGTAGCAGGCCTTCAACAAACACACGCCAAGCAACAAACACACGCCAAGCCTTCAACAAACACACGCCAAGCCTTCCTGTAGCAGGCCTTCAACAAACACATGCCAAGCCTTCCTGTAGCAGGCCTTCAACAAACACATGCCAAGCCTTCCTGTAGCAGGCCTTCAACAAACACATGCCAAGCCTTCCTGTAGCAGGCCTTCAACAAACACATGCCAAGCCTTCCTGTAGCAGGCCTTCAACAAAAACATGCCAAGCGTTCGGTCTACATCTGCTTCTATAACCCTAAGGATTCCAGAATAACGATTGCCTTATAATGCTATCAGCATATTTCCTCAAAGTATGCCCTATCCATCTCCAGCGCCTTCTTCTCATCTCTTGTTCCACTGGCGCAATTCTGGTTCTTGTCGTCAGTTCCACATTAGTTATCATGTCATACCACGTTAGTCCTTCTGTTTGGCGCAAGCACCAATTTATAAATGTATGTAACCTTTTGGTTGTTGTTTTTTGTGGATCTTTTTTTCAGAGCCATACAGTAGTACTGACTTGACAAATTAAGTTGAAGATTCTAATTTTTGTGTCGGACCTGATTTCTCTTGATCTACATATATCTCTCAATGCAGTAAAAACTCCTCTAGCCTTTTGTATTCTTATTTTTATATAATTGTATGCCCGTTCAACTGTCTACATTTCTGCCAGGTATATGTCACGGGTTGCCTCCTCCTTTCTCTGCTGTAGTGGTCCAACAGTGGCCAAAATCTACAGTAGCTAATGTGAGTCTTCATAGGTGTCTACCGTCGCACAGATTACTCTTGACTGTCGTAGATTTTTGATAGGAGAATTAAGACTGGGATTGGTCCCTTCTGAATAGATTAAAATAAGTGATAGTCACAGTGAGAGATAGTAATAGAAATAGATTTCCACGAGTGAGAAGGTAGACTGTGATAGAGGCTGTCTCTGAAATCGAGAAATCTTCTCTCTTTCACCTATCTTCTACGACAGATTTAGAGGAGTCAGACAGTCTAAACACACACACACACACACACACACATATATATATATATATATATATATATATATATATATATATATACCCACTCACGTGCACGCACATACAAGACGACAGTTAGACGTACAGACGTGGGAAAACTATAACAGATGATTATATAGATATTCTAGGACGAGCTGACCAACACGCTGATTAAGTTTAAGGGAATTTTTAATTATCAGAAAAATTCCATCACAACACATAAAATTACATCAAAGCATATACAAATAGTCATAAAAAATCAAGGAATTGCTACAAGAAATGATAGACCCACAGTTATGATCTTCCCTCGATGTTTAGCCCGCAGTCCCGTTAGGAGAAAGATGATAGCCCAAAGAGTCACAGATACATATGATTTGGGTCTAATATTTTCCCCTTTTGAAGGTATGAACTGACTTTGATAGCAGTATCTATTCTAAGGAAAAATATAGTTTAGCAACAAAATCTTGCATCAGGAAAGTTACATAGTGGGTGAATCAAACGAAGAACATCCTTCAGTCTACTTTCACTCAGTTCTTTCATCAGGGCCCTGACTCACACAACCTTACCTACAATCGTGCGGTTGTTCGCCGTCTGGCGCAAGCCTTAGTGTACACTTCATTTAATCTGTCTATCTGTGGATGAAGTGGATACCCAGCTCTGCAGATATTGGTTTCATTCACCGTGTCCGGGGAGCGTTTCTCTTCAGGCGGTCGTTCTTTTTTTACAGATTTACAGTACGTAATTATTTTCAGCTCTGGACGGAATTATTTTTACGCCCCAAAAATTTACACATACATAATTTACGTTTACTGACAATGTGTGTCTAATCATGAGTTAAGTATAACATATTATATATCAAATTAAGTACATTGGATGAACAATATAAATCTATATGCCTTTCTAGCTAATTTTATGTTATGTTTATGTTATAACAGATAACATGTACACGGAAAAAAGATAACTTGAAATTATGAACAAAAATCTTTGACTTACGTAAGACTTGTAACATAAATTGTTATCACAATACAGTTTCACTGCTCTCTTTGTGCAGGTAATCCATTTAGAAACACAGAAAAAGTAAGAAAGTTATGGTTGATCACACAGTTTGTTCACTGTTCACATATTAGTAACATTTCATGTGTGTTTTCGGCCATTATGGCGATACGACAAAACACGATTAAAGATGAAGATAAATGTGAAAAAATCCCTTCAAACGCAAATAAAAGACGTTGAAGCTTGGTGAAATTTGCCCAGTTTTGTGTTTACTTCCGTTCGAGATAAATTCCGGGTAGTATAAAATATCAGAATAGAAAGAAACAACGAAATAAATCAGCGTCTTTTAAAAGATCTTGCGGACACAGCGGTCGGCCATTGCGTCTTTTAAAATATCTTGCGTACGGAATCAGTTTTAATGTCACTTATTCACGAGGTAAGAGTTTGAATTTCAGCGGGCACACAGTGTCAGTACACGAGGTTTCCCTTAATTAGGAAGATGACTGGTGGACAACTTCTCTCAACAGATAAATCTTGGTTCACCACACACTTGGTCAAATAATGTCGGAAAAGTTAATGTTTTTTCTGTAATTTTTTTCTCGCCACAAGGCAGCATGTACATTAGAGTTTGTGAATAAATATGATCCGGCTCAAAGGCCCAGTATAAGCATTTATTCTTTAAAAAAACCCGTTGGTGGGATTGGTATTCTGTCTGTCTCTGAAGGCACACGCCCTGTCAGGCAGGTGTTACTTAAAAAACCCACGTGGTTAAAGATATAAAATGTTTATGTTTCTCACAGGTTTGTCTCTGTACTAAACGCCGGCAAAGTTGGGTACCCCAGTATTCACTGAATAAAGAAAAAACCACATATGAAATATTTTACATATTATGTACTCAATATAACTTACATTTTGAACTGCAAGCGTAGAGCTTGACTTGACGTTTAAACTTTCCCGTGAAATAAGTTATATATAAAAATCAATCATCATGAATTAGGAATACATACGTATTCCGTCAACACTCATGAGGATCTAGCATTTATAAGTTAGTTTAGAAAAATTATTCTCGTCTGATTATTTAGCAGTTAAATTAAATTCATTATAGCTACATGATTTTAAGCTAGAACTTATAATTTATTCTGTTTTTCCACTGTAACTCGTCGACTAGAGAATATAACAGACTTATAAATTAATCACTCTGCACAAAAGAAACTAGTAGGATAAAATAGGCGATTTAACACTAAATCACTCGCAAAATCTAGATATATTAAATATAATATTTACCTCAACACAGAACTACGGTATCACAACGAAACTAAGAGGTTCACTTATAAGTTTAAGTATCTAGAACGAAGTGACCACGTCTACTGCAAATGGAGAATGAGGGAAATCAAGTTTCAAACTCTGGTTAATATCTTAAACCAGACAAAGGCTCCTACTATTTCCAAAAACCCGATCTCTCCCCTCTCCTAACACCTACGTTAACTTAGACGCATGCCGTAATTGCCACCAATGCGTCTTCACACCTACGTTAACAAACTGACCGAGAGCGCTCGTGTCAGCTGAGAAATGCTAGACACTCTGTCTGCTCTGAGCGAGCATGTCTGGCGCGATTCACACCTCACCGAGCTACTCTGCCAAGGAAACTCGCGTGACAGGTGCAAATGTAGACAATTTGTCTGCTCTCAGGTCTTACTGGACGAATATTCACCTAAAATTATCTCGTGCAAAGGACTGACACGTTAGGTAATCTACTGCGTTTCTAAATGAGAAAACGAAACCAGGCGAAAGTTTGAATGGGAAAATAGTAATGTTTATAGTCGCAAACGTACGAATGCGAAAACACAGGAAAAGGACAAAGAGTGATAATAAAATAGAGAACACGGGTAGAAGAAAGAAAGAATATATAGAAAATTTATTGATCATAATCTCTATGCGACATTGACAGAGATGCAGATAGAAGGATGATGATGCTCGAAGGAGTCTCCACAAGGTATTTAATAAATCGAGAACAATGCTGAATGGGTCTGAGCACGTTAACTCTTTATCTTTCCCGCCGACTTTTCTGGAGAGATATAATATTAGCCCGTTCAAGCCCTTAACTGAATGTGGTAAAGTGGGATGTTATAAATATTTAAAGGGGACTTAGTGTACTGACTGAGATCAGCTGTGAAGGTATCTGTATCTAATAAGTGTGGTGTATTACAGATGACCTTACTTGCTACCACATTTATACCTCAGTCAGAATTATTCTGGAATATTGTGATGACTACGTTAAATGTCTAGGGTTATGAAAATGATGAAGTGTAAGTCACAACAACAACAGACAGATAAACAATTTAATTTATTCCACAACACTTACAACACTGTGACACTCACACACATATAACACTCTATAAGACTATCTTAAATGAGTCAAGTGTTTAAGTTAAAAAATATATGTATTAATTCTTTCAATAATGGGTATCCTGATTCAACTACACAGTGAACCAGGAATCACAATCAAATGTAATTACAAGTATTATGTACACAGTTTATATATATATGAACTTTGTATTGACATAGTTTATTATTATTATTCTATGTGTGTAATTTGTGCAGTAGTAATATGAGGTAATACTGGTTTTGTTCAAGCTTGGTTGTTGTTTTTCATCATGACTTCAAGTGTTTGATTATCGGGGAAATAGTATTGGGAAAAGTTCACAGTTCCTGTCATTTGAACCAATTAATTGTCCCTCTGTGTTTAACAAATGTCAATTTTTGAGGGGGCACATAATGTTGAGCTACTCTGGCCACAGAAGCTTATCTTTCGTGATGGCGGCAGGAAAAGACTCCTCTGCTCGATTGCTTCCTGTGTTCTGGAGACACCTCACTGGTCGCTATCTGGACCAAGGAGTATGCTGTCAGCCTCTGGATTTCAGCAAAACTCAGACCAGGTGCTGCTTCAATAACTAGGACCACAGTCCCACAATTCATGGAAATAATACACAGATACGTTGACTGGCGATGAATAATGGCACAAATTCCGATCTGCCTCTGTCCCAGACTTTTATTTAGAAAAATATGATCTGGCTCTCAACGCACTGTTTCTTAGTAAGTTTATTTTAAAATGTGGCACTGAACTGACGCTCTTAATTGACTATATTGGCGGGTCTAACCAATCGGGCCATGTTTACACAGCTTTTCAAAAAAAGTACCCTTACTACCGTTTCCCCTAACAACAAAGAATTAGTATTTGAAGTCCGACTAATCGTGTTTAGCCTTACATTTACTTCTATCCACTCAAATAGGATTTTACATGGTGGCCCATTTCCCGTAAAATAGTGGTTTCAAAACATGCCACTGTGCGATTATTTTTTTGTTTTTGTTGTCTGACACCCTCACTATTTTCTTTTGGCTATAATTTGTTAATTCCTAGACTATTTGCGTAACACTTAACATATTCTTTGTCAGCAAGTCCTAAGGAACCCAAATATATAAGTTTTAAGGGAGCTAAGTGGCGGCGTTCACAATATGTATTTTCTTCTAGGATAGTCGTGCTGTTACCACCTCCTCACTTCCAAACTTTTAGGGTGTCTGCTGTACTGTCAGGCTTTCAAACGTAAACCAGTATAATGTCATGTTTCCTAATAAGCGTTTTTCAGGTTTTTAAACCTAACTCTCGTAGTTGTAGTGTTTTTTTATCACGGTCTATTTGAAAAAAAAGTTAGTGCCTCTGGCCTTTCGCGCGGGGAGGGTGGCATTAATTGTATATCGCGAGACGCGTGTTCGTGTTGCATGCGTTCCTGCTTTCAGCCCTCCCTCTCTCTATCCTAAGTTCATCTGTCTTTCCGTTTATGTTAACGTAGTGTATAAAATGAAATTAATGGAAGTATTAATTTAGGTCATTACGCAGTGTGCCTAGCTCAAGGTTTTCTTAGAAATACAGTACACGTTTTATTGTAGAAAGCGTGTAGTGATGCAGTAGGCTTTACTATCAACGTGAAACGTTACAATTTGCAGACGAAGTAGAAAACAAGGGGGATTTTTGTACGCCATTGTGACAGCACTGTACTTTTACCATTTCTCTTTCCTTTTATTGAATTTATGTGTTAGGCTTTACATTTACCTTTTAATTTATATATGTGGATTTAGAATGTTTCACGACAAATTCTCCCCTCTTAAAACAGACGTTATATGTCAGTCTATAATTCTATATACACATAGAGAAATTTATTATTAGTTCTGGGGCTTACGGTGATTATCATCACACGGATGGCGGCTTAAAAAAATCCGCTCCCAGATTTGTCTTTCCAGATATATACTCTATGCTAAACTCAAATGGCTGCATCAGTAATGACCAACGGAGTAATCTAGAATTTTCATGTCTAGCCTGCGCTAGAAACGACAAGGGTTTGTGATCCGTTTGCAACTTAAATGCCTTCCCATACAGATAAATATTGAATTTCTTTATCGCCCATATTACTGCAAGACATTCTTTTTCGCTAGTTGAGTAGTTGGTTTCAGCTTTATTCAACTTTCTGCTAGCATATGCCACTGGGCTTAATTCCCCATCCAATGCATCTGATTTCTGTAGCAGAGTCGCACCTAACCCAATATTACTGGCATCCGTCCTTACAATGAATTCTTGACTTAAGTCAGGTAATTTCAAAATAGGTTTGCTTGTGAGCTTTTCCTTCAATTCCTGGTAAGCTAATTCACATTGTGGTGTCCATGTAATTCGATCTGGATTTCCTTTACGGGTCAAATCAGTTAACGGTGCACATATGGAATTAAAGTTTTTGATATACTTTTGGTAGAAACCACATAATGAGACAAAGGATCTCACGTCTTTCTTGGTTTGTGGTCTCGGGGCTTTCTTTAGTTTCTCTAAATTCTTGGGGTCAGGGGTCATGTTTCCCTGATGGACTGTGTGTCCCAAGAATTCTAATTCTTTACATCCAACGCAACATTTGGTTGGTCGGGCTGTTAAATTCGCTTCTCTAAGTCGATTAAACAGCATATTCAGAGAGTCAATGTGTTCCTCAAATGTTTCTGTTGCTATAAGGATATCATCCATGAAATTTGTGATGCATGGATTATTCAGAGGGTCCAATAATTTTCTCATCATTCTAGAGAAGACACTAGGCGCATTCTTCAATCCAAATGGCAATCTGTTAAACTCATAGTGTCCCTCTGAGGTACTAAAAGCTAGGTATGGTCTAACCTCAGGCTTTACTGGAATCTGATAGTATCCTTTACTCAGATCCACTTTTGAGAAATATTTAGCTTTATTTAGCCTGGCAAACAACTGATTTGTATCCGGCAATGGATCCACCTGTCCTTCTGTAATAGCATTCAGTCTCCTGTAATCTATACAGAGTCTATGTTCTCCAGAGGGTTTCCTTAAGAGTACAACACTGGAACTATACGAAGATTCACTGTGTGAAATAATTCCTTCCTTCAACAAATAGTCTATCTCTTCCTTCAAAGCTTTCTCCTTAGCAAAAGGAATCGAATAGGGTTTCATACAGACAGGTGTGGGGTCTATCAGTTTCATATCATATTCCAATAAGTTTGTATGCCCCGGTCTGTCCGTTAACACCTCTGTATGATTATCTAGAACCTGTTGCACTCTCTCTTTCTGATTTTTCGTTAAATGTGTACTGATTTTCACCTGTGCCGCTGTCTCACAGGGGTGTAATGGATATTCAAATGATGAAAGTGGTTCCTTTTTCATCTCCATGGCAATGGACAAGGTCAACAAGTGTGTCTCTTCCTGATGTTCTCTTTCCAAATATTTCTTCAGGAGATTCACATGATAGATTTTTTCTTTCCCCTTCTTATCTATCTTATAATTGGTTCTAGACACCTTCTCTAGAACTGTATATGGACCTTGCCATCCAATTTGTAACTTATTTTGACTACCGGGTAGAAGAAGCAGTACCTTCTCTCCCACAGCCAAATCTCTGTCTTTAGCCTTCCTGTTGAAATAGGCAGCATGTTTCTTCCTGGCTTGTCTCAAATTTTCATTGGCAAGTTTCCAGCCAGTTTTTAAACGAGTGGTCAGCTCATTCACATATTGGTATGAGGATGTAATATTTTCCTCTGCCTTTTCATCAGTCCACGTTCTTAACAGCGCTTCAAGTGGACCTTTTATTGGCCTTCCAAATAATAATGTTGCCGGGGCCATACCGGTTGAACTATGGGGGTACCTCCCGATAAGCAAAGAGGGCGGCGTGAAGGTACTGGTCCCATGTATCTGGTTTTTCGTGTGCCAACTTTCTCAGGATCGACATCAACGTGCCATTAAATCTTTCCACTTGGCCGTTCCCTTGGGGGTGGTACACACTACAATGGAAGTGTTTGGCCTGGAAGATCCTGAAAACTTCTTCTGTTAGTTTCCCCTTGAACTGAGAGCCATTATCAGTCAAGATTTGATTGGGAAAGCCTAACCTTGTGAAAATTGTGAGTAATGCCTCTGCCACATGCTTAGAATCAATCGATGACAGGGCTACCGCCTCTCCCCACATAGAACAAGTGTCCACCAGAGTCAGAATGTAGCTGTTCCTCCTCTTAGTTCGAGTGAGAGGTCCCACAAGATCCACGGCAACTCTCTCAAAGGGTGTTCCCACTATGGGCATTTCCCCCAGAGTTGCTGGTGCAGTCCAATGCTTAGGTGCTACTCGTTGGCACTCTGGACAGGATTTACATATCGTTTGATATCTTCAGTTATTCCTGGCCAGAAATAGTGACAAGCTATTCGCTGTCCTGTTGCGCTGATCCCCATATGACCACTGAAGGGAATCGCATGCCCTAGTTCCAACACTTTAGTCCTATATGAAGTGGGAAGGACCAGCTGTCCGTGACCATTGGATTCAGATCCAGCCTTCCTATAAATCAGTTTGTTCTTCATATAAAATTCTCCCTTGCCTGGAGGTGTATGAGATTTGGGCAACTTCTTGAAACACGGCTTGAGTGTTTTGTCCTCCGCCTGTGCCTTCCTCATCTCATCTGGATGAGTATTTATTGGATTATCCTCCTCCTTTTTAGACTGTGATCTGGTCTGCACTGTTGCCAATATCACAGGTCTCTTGGGATTCCCCAAGAAGACATATCTACACCCCAATATCAGAGGGTAGATTGGCTCATTTATCACTGCTGCTTTTATGATTCCTTCCACATATCGCGTTTTCACATTTATCCGGGCGACGGGAAGTGTCATGGTAGCTACATCCTTGGTTGCAGTTTGAATCTCCACTGTTTCTGTGGTGTATTGATCTGCCTGCACCAGGTGAGAACTCACAACGGAATCATAATCTAAACCTGTATCATATAAACACCTTATGGTGACACCATTACAGATGACATCTTCACACACTGGGGGATGGTATGGTTCCTGTAGTTCCGCAGGTTTTACCTTTTTTTCCTTTTTTTCCAGATGTCATAGCAGCACAATGAGGAGGTTTCCTTCTACAATGGTCAGTGTCATGATTGTTCATCTTACAATTTTTACACCATCTCTTTCCTTGGTTGAAAGATTTTCTTTCATCATATTTCCTTTCATCGAATTGTGAGGTTTTATTTTTATTGTCATACCGTGGCCTATCAAACTGGTGCTTCCTTTTGTTTTGATCTCTAGGATCAAATTTATTAAAGTTCTGTGGTGCCTTAAAATTTTCTACCTGTTTCTTTTTATTACCTGATACCTCTGCCTGAGCTGCTTGATACCTTTCTGCAACATTTAGTAACTCACCCAGCCTCTCTGCACCTTGTTCCATGAGAAACTTTCTCAGGTCTGGAGCCATGGACTCTCTTAATTGTTCTATAAGGACCATTTCCTTAAGATCTTGGGTTTTCCCCAGAGAAGTCCATTTCTCCAAGTATGTCTCTAACCGTGCAGAGAACTGGTGATAGGTTTCACCTGACAGTAGTTTAGCATTCCTAAATTTTTTCCTATAAAATTCTGCGTTCTTTTCATATCTTAACAAAAGAGCCTGCTTTAGCATGTCATAATTTTCTTGATCACCTCTGCTCATTTTGGCAAAAACTTCATAAGCTGCCCCACGAAGCCCTTGAGATAACTTTAAGCTCCACCTTTCTCTCTCTAACCCATACGTGGTAGCTAATAGTTCATATCTATTTAGATAGCTCTCGATATCATCTTCTTTCTCAACAAAATGATCTAAATGAAAATTCATAGCTGAGGTTGAGGCTCCCTGACTAGCAGTAGCATCGGAGGTAAAGGGACTGGCACCATTTTCAGGAGCATGGCCTTGAAACTCAAACTCCCTTAGTCGTAACTCATGTTCCCTTTGTAATCTTTTCTCCTCTTTTTCTTCTTCCCTCTCTGCAGCTAATCTCTTGTCTTCCCTTTCTGTAGCTAATCTTTTTTCTTCGGCTTTCCTTTCTGCAGCTAATCTTTTTTTTTCGGCTTCCCTTTCTGCCTTTTTTCTCTTCCAACTGGAGCCTCTTAATCTCCCTATCTGCCTCCAATGCTTTAGCCTCTTTGTCAGCCTCAATCTGCAACCTCTTAGCCTCAGCCTCAATCTGCAACCTCTTAATTTCTTTTTCAGCCTCTAACTTTCTTTCAGCCTCAAATCTTCTTTCCTCACGTTCAATTTATTTGTCACATTCAGCAGTGACATAAGCAATCATAATTTGCCCGTCCATTCCTAACTCTTTCGCAGTCTGCACAGCAGCAGATCGAAATTTGGCCAGGTCCGCCATTTTCTAACAGGTAAATGTCAACAATATCTAACTAAACAATTCAATCTCTAACTAAATATCCAATGACAACCACAGGCACTGAGAGCTCAACGTTATTTATTTTCACCCAAGGATACCTTTTTAATTTTTATTATTCCCTGAAGTGAATTACCCCCAATATTTATAATAGGGAAAGATTCAAAATCCCGGACAGGACCCCAATATATGTGGTAAAGTGGGATGTTATAAATATTTATAGGGGACTTAGTGTACTGACTGAGATCAGCTGTGAAGGTATCTGTATCTAATAAGTGTGGTGTATTACAGATGACCTTACTTGCTACCACATTTATACCTCAGTCAGAATTATTCTGGAATATTGTGATGACTACGTTAAATGTCTAGGGTTATGAAAATGATGAAGTGTAAGTCACAACAACAACAGACAGATAAACAATTTAATTTATTCCACAACACTTACAACACTGTGACACTCACACACATATAACACTCTATAAGACTATCTTAAATGAGTCAAGTGTTTAAGTTTAAAAAATATATGTATTAATTCTTTCAATAATGGGTATCCTGATTCAACTACACAGTGAACCAGGAATCACAATCAAATGTAATTACAAGTATTATGTACACAGTTTATATATATGAACTTTGTATTGACATAGTTTATTATTATTATTATTCTATGTGTGTAATTTGTGCAGTAGTAATATGAGGTAATACTGGTTTTGTTCAAGCTTGGTTGTTGTTTTTTCATCATGACTTCAAGTGTTTGATTATCGGGGAAATAGTATTGGGAAAAGTTCACAGTTCCTGTCATTTGAACCAATTAATTGTCCCTCTGTGTTTAACAAAATGTCAATTTTTGAGGGGGCACATAATGTTGAGCTACTCTGGCCACAGAAGCTTATCTTTCGTGATGGCGGCAGGAAAAGACTCCTCTGCTCGATTGCTTCCTGTGTTCTGGAGACACCTCACTGGTCGCTATCTGGACCAAGGAGTATGCTGTCAGCCTCTGGATTTCAGCAAAACTCAGACCAGGTGCTGCTTCAATAACTAGGACCACAGTCCCACAATTCATGGAAATAATACACAGATACGTTGACTGGCGATGAATAATGGCACAAATTCCGATCTGCCTCTGTCCCAGACTTTTATTTAGAAAAATATGATCTGGCTCTCAACGCACTGTTTCTTAGTAAGTTTATTTTAAAATGTGGCACTGAACTGACGCTCTTAATTGACTATATTGGCGGGTCTAACCAATCGGGCCATGTTTACACAGCTTTTCAAAAAAAGTACCCTTACTACCGTTTCCCCTAACAACAAAGAATTAGTATTTGAAGTCCGACTAATCGTGTTTAGCCTTACATTTACTTCTATCCAATCAAATAGGATTTTACATGGTGGCCCATTTCCCGTAAAATAGTGGTTTCAAAACATGCCACTGTGCGATTTTTTTTTTTTGGTGTTGTCTGACACCCTCACTATTTTCTTTTGGCTATAATTTGTTAATTCCTAGACTATTTGCGTAACACTTAACATATTCTTTGTCAGCAAGTCCTAAGGAACCCAAATATATAAGTTTTAAGGGAGCTAAGTGGCGGCGTTCAAAATATGTATTTTCTTCTAGGATAGTCGTGCTGTTACCACCTCCTCACTTCCAAACTTTTAGGGTGTCTGCTGTACTGTCAGGCTTTCAAACGTAAACCAGTATAATGTCATGTTTCCTAATAAGCGTTTTTCAGGTTTTTAAACCTAACTCTCGTAGTTGTAGTGTTTTTTTTATCACGGTCTATTTGAAAAAAAAGTTAGTGCCTCTGGCCTTTCGCGCGGGGAGGGTGGCATTAATTGTATATCGCGAGACGCGTGTTCGTGTTGCATGCGTTCCTGCTTTCAGCCCTCCCTCTCTCTATCCTAAGTTCATCTGTCTTTCCGTTTATGTTAACGTAGTGTATAAAATGAAATTAATGGAAGTATTAATTTAGGTCATTACGCAGTGTGCCTAGCTCAAGGTTTTCTTAGAAATACAGTACACGTTTTATTGTAGAAAGCGTGTAGTGATGCAGTAGGCTTTACTATCAACGTGAAACGTTACAATTTGCAGACGAGTAGAAAACAAGGGGGATTTTTGTACGCCATTGTGACAGCACTGTACTTTTACCATTTCTCTTTCCTTTTATTGAATTTATGTGTTAGGCTTTACATTTACCTTTTAATTTATATATGTGGATTTAGAATGTTTCACGACACTGAATTAACAGTAAAATTCCTCTGCTTATTATTATTGCTCGTATTAGCTCTTTAGATGTAGATATACGAGTAACTATATATAATAGAATACCTATTCATACGTGTGCACTTCTTTTTGTAATAATTAATCAACTATGAATTTGTAAAAACAACAAATACAAATTTAGTGATCAATTACGTTAACACTCGTAAATAAATAAGAACTGGTGATCAATAAAATGTAATTCTCATCATGGCTTAAAATGGGACTTGCCAAAATGTTAAAGTGCCAATGCTGCTGGTTCCGTAGATTCATCTCTGTGGTGAGGGCACGGATATGTAAAGATCAGTCAGGACGTAACCGCTCCTGGTCAAGGCAAGAATCTTGACAACCTGTAGAATGTAGGTTTCAAGTGTCAATTACAAGCTTTGAGCCACAGAATGGTAGTACAGTAAATGGTTTTTTCGGGTCGTACCACAAATAGTTGGGTCGCTTTGTGCTGGTACCATACACTTTAGAGGAAATAAAAGAACACATTCCGCTGCTAAGTCTTTGTTTTCCTGATGTTAATCGGGTGTCTTTCTTGCTGTCCGTCAGCCGTTTGTTTTCTCAGATTTTTTACTTCCCTGAGCGTATTTCGTATCACTCAGGGCATGTGATGAAAAATCACTAGTATGTCAGTAAATTTAATGAAAAATGTGTGACTGGACAGCGGCAGTGGCTTTTGCCTGAAGGAACATGTTAAGTTTACATACATTCACAAAATGATAATATACAACTATGCACAGTTGATATAATCATCACTCACTCCCTGCTCCATTCGGAGTCTGGGGTAATGCTTTTGGTTCTTCTGTGAGAACTAGCATGAAGCAATTCACCAGCGCTTGCCGTGGTGATTCAGGAATGTATCCTTTTCACATGCTAAGGTTACCAGCCTAGTATCAATGTTTAACACCACTAGCAAGTATAAACATGTCAAATTCATAGAAAAAGAAATATGTTACAACTCACCTCAATAATTGATAAATCTTAGATTTCTTGGTCAGGTAAATAGTTTTGGTAACTTTATATAGATGCCTCAACGTCGGGGTATTTAGTTATATTAACAATCCCTCTGCGACTTTGTGAGTAAGTCCTGTATAAGTCAGGTTTTTTAATGAATAACTTAGGATTTCCTTGCTGTAGTTTTCAGAAGTGTTCCACTAAGTCTGGTCCTATTTAAAAGCAACTCCCAATCAGAGCGATTGTATATGACAACTCGAATTGCCAAACCAATGGCGTTCAAAGTACACGTTATGATAGATTAGTGCTTATAGAAGTTTCTGCGTGGCTCATACGTTTGAAAATTTAAACAGCCACTTTCCATATATAGAATTGTGATTTCCGTAAAGTGTTTTCAAAGTTTACTTATATCTCACTTTCCACTCACTCTTCAAAATGTCTTCCAAGATTGCGTTTATCTATAATCATCTTGATGTGATTATAATCACCTTCTCCTAGTGAGTTTTCAGATCCACATACTGTGACATATCCATAATTGGAACCCCAGATAGAAATATCAGCGCTGAAACAACCAGATATAAAACAGAAATATTTAATCGATTTCAAAAATAAAAATCAACAGTTATTGACAGAAAGCACGGAGCAGTATAGAAGAGAAAACCAAGAAGAAAAAGCAACCGCAAAATGGGAATGCTTAAAAACAAGCATGCAATCAGCAAATGCAAATTTACCTAAAAAGGAGTCTAAGAAAAATCAAATTTGGATGACAGATGACATCTTGAATAAAATGGCAGAAAGAAAGCAAAAAACACTCCAGAATATAAAACAATAGACACTGACATACGTACTATGTGTAGAGAAGCAAAAGAACGGTGGATAGAAACAAAATGCAAGGAAATAGAAGACTTGGAAGCAAAGCACATGACAAGAGATATGCATGAAGAAATAAAGAAATGATGAAATCGGTCGCGGTTTGCACAAGGAGGAAGCTGTATCAAGAACAAAATTGGTATAATATTACTTGATGAGAAAGACATATCAAACAGATGGGCAGAATACGTAAAAGAACTATTCGAGGACAACAGAGGTAAAAAACCATCACCAGATTCTAATGAAGGCCCAAACATTCTCAGATCAGAAGTAGAGAATGTCATTCATTAATACAAAAAGGAAAATCAGCAGGCATGGATAACATAAAAATTGAAATGATAGAAGCTCTGGAGAGCTTTGGTATATATACAATCACAGAAATATGCAACGATATATACAATACAGGATATATACCACACGACATGAAGACATCAGTTTTCATAACATTGCCCAAAAAACCAAATGCAACAGAATGTTCAGACTTCAGAACAATCAGCCTGATGAGTCATGCAATTAAGATACTGCTCAAAATCATACAGGAACGAATAAAAAGTAAAGTAGACAGCGAAATCCAAGAAGAACAGTTTGGTTTTAGACGGGACAGTGGAACAAGAGAGGCAATATTTTGTCTAAGAATATTAGCAGAAAAATATACAGAGGTCCAAAAAAGTATGTATATGTGCTTCATTGACTATAAGAAGGCTTTTGACAGAGTCAATCATGAGAAAATAATTGAATACCTCAAAGACATAGGTATTGATGGAAAAGATATAAGAATACTCAGTAACCTTTATTGGGAGCAAACTGCTACAGTAAGATCGGGAAGGAATTATTCACCATACATAGACATAAAAAGAGGTGTCAGACAAGGTTGTGTGCTGTCCCCCTGCCTATTTAATTTATACACCGAACAAATTTTAAAACAGATACAGGAAATACCAGGACTGAACATCAGTGGAAGGTCAATAAACAACCTTAGATATGCATATGATACCGTGTTGTTAGCTGAAAGCGAACAGGAGTTACAAGAACTAGTGAAGCAAGTGAACAGTATAAGTCATGAATATAGACTCGACATTAATATTGAGAAAACAAAAACTATGATAATTAGCAAAACAGACGATAAACCCACATTAAAGATAAGCATAAATGGGAAAATCCTGGAACAAGTCAAGAGCTACGTATATCTTGGTCATATAATAACAGAAGATGGCAGATGTGAAACAGAAATCAAGAAGAGAATAGGAATGGCCAAAGCTACATTCAACAACATATACTGACATCCAAACAGTTATCTCACGAATTAAAACTGAGAATCATAAAGTGTTATATATATTCTGCATTTCTGTATGGTGCAGAAACATGGACGATGAATAAGCATTTGGAAGAAAGAATTGAGGCTCTTGAAATGTGGATATATAGAAGAATGGGGCGTATCTCATGGAAAGAGATGAAAACAAATAAGGAGGTCCTAGAAAATCTAGGTATGAAAAGAGAACTAATGAGAGAGGTCAAAGTTCGGCAGCTAAAATACTTTAGCCACATAAAAAGGCATAACACCTTGCAGAAGACCATAACAGAAGGGAGAGTTGAAGGCAAACGTGCAAGGGGAAGACAGCGCTATAATTGGGAAGATAACATCAAGAGATGGACAGGAAAGAGTCTATCAGAGTGCACCACCAAGACAAGAGACATAAGACGTTGGAGATCCATTACAGCCAACCTTCGTTGTGGAGATGGCAACTGATGATGATGATAATCACCTATCCCAAGTAATTCGGAAGTCTGATTACTTAGTTTCTCAGACTCTGCCGATCTCTTGTATCACATGACTTGTCACAATCCGACTGTCTGTCTTGACAAATCGTGGTCTATACAGTTAAACCCGTATTGCAAGTACAATCTACTGTCGGATCGGAAGTGATTACGCAATCTTGAACAAACGCTTTATGCTCGCATTTACCTGGAGTCAATGTGGTATTATCACGTTTAGTGATTCAATTAATCTCTCAGGGATGGGCGATTGTCTGGCCCTGTTATGCATTGAAGCGTGAAACGTGAACAATGATATTAGGAAAAAAGGGTAGCAATTCTATGTAGAGGATAAATACGACATTATGTGCGTTAAATATGCCGAAATAATAGATAATAAGAGGAATTTACGAAAAAGCAAACGAGCCGCATTGTCACAGTATATGTAAGATTCTACATCTTGTAGCGGTGTTTCTTTAAGGGCATTCTTAGTTATCGTTCCCTGCTTGTATTCTGTCTTTGTCTTCTCCTAGTGAGTTTTCAGATCCACATACTGTGACATATCCATAAATTATTTTCGTTTTATGCTGCATCTGATGACTGTTATGGAACAGAAGAGCCAGGTCATCGGCAGAATCAAGATCGTCAAGTTGTAAAGTCCGCTGGATTGTATTTTCACATCAACCTCTTTAGGACAAAATATGTACGCAAGGTCAATAAAACCCATACGAAGACCCCCCCCCCCCCCCCTTTTTTTTTCTCCTCCAAAACCGGACGCGAAAAACGTGTAATAAATTATATAAGACACATCGTAGTTTTAACACGACATATACGAATTAATTAAACGTACATAGAGACAATTCTGTTATCACTTTATTCTATTCTTTTTATTAAGAGTTTTCTATATTATATGCAACACATGCTTTTTTCAAAGTGGCGTCAGCAGGCTTAAAGATTATACAGCAGGTGTCAATGTTTATGTTACACTGTAAAAAAAGAAGTCGATGTGTCTGCATTCACGTACCTCCTACAGTCTGTGTGGATTTTATTTATCGTGGAGAAAGATCTTTCACAGCATAGCCATGAGGCAAGGTCATCAGTCGTTAAATAATCCATCACATTTAGATTATGCCGCCAGTCATTGTTCTCGGGCTTATTAATTCCAGCTAGTAGCTATAAAATATATATATTTTTTTTTGGCAATTATCAATCAGGCACATGGTTAATGGATTAAAGAAAGAGTCTACATGTAAGCGTACGACGTTACACAAAAAATTGTCTTTCATTTAAAGAAAACACCCATAAGACATACATAGTAATCATCAAATTCAATCTTTAGAGCTTCATTGAGATGTTGAGCCAAAGTATCTATCAGTCGTCAGAAATGCGGATACTGCAGATTATCTTTAATTGCTGAGTCTAGTACTGTGAAGTCTATAGCACCTGATTGTCAATGATTTTTTTCGCCATCGAAGCATAACAATTTCTTGCACCTTTTCATTTTTAAACTCTCAAATCATACATATCTGTTTTTTTTTTTGTTTTTTTTTTTTAAATATATATGTTTAAAACGGGTTAACACGCAGGTGAATTCATCTTGGTACATTTTTTAAATTAAATTTTAACAACGCACAACTTTTTTTCTGAAAAAAAAGCATCAAATTGTATCCCCTTTGAAGTGCAGTTATTTTCGTTCCTGAAAATATAGCTTTCTAATTCAAAACAAAAACACAAACAAGAAAGGTTCTAAAGACCACGGGTTACGGCGAATAAAAATGCAGCATTTTTTCAGTTTACTTGGATAAGATGCACATTGAAGAAACCTGTTGGCAGCATTACAAGGCAGTCATTATTCTGAAATCCCATGGGCAAGAGAGATAGAGGGAGATCACAAAACACGTGGAAAGGGGAACATGATATAGACAACAAAGTGATAAAAGAAGGCTTGGACAGATATTGAACAGATAGCACGTGATAGGAAATCTTGACATTAATGTTTTGAAAGCCTCTGCTCCTTTGGGAGCTGAAGAGAAATGATGAACTTGCTTCTTGTGAACGGCAGTAATTATCCTACAGTAGCTTTTTCTGACAATAACATTCAAGTCACTAATATTTTAGCATTGAAGTAACAAACATTATTAAAGACATTTATTAATTGTATATGTAACAGAGGAGTAAGAAAGTGCAGGTATACTAAAAAGCTACAGGCAGCATATACTCGTACATAGAAATGACACTACAAATCAAGGGTTTAAAAAAAGGACAATTTGCGACTGTAGACCAGGACAAACGATGCAGGCTTTCGGTGTGAAAGGAGAGATATATCTCGCGTTGTCTCGACGACAGTAACTGTCAGAGAATTTCGCCGCACCCAACCAGTTCCATAAAGTGATCCAAGATGAGACGGATGAAGAATACGTTTAGTGTGCAGAAGATGATTGAAATTTTAACAACAGCGACATTCGCAGCTGTACACAGTTTGATTAACAGTGAGATCTTGACGTTGTTTCATAACAAAACTCCACGCTAATGCAAGACTGGAGTCCTCTTACCACAGTCCTCTTTTCCGCAGACACGTCCTTCTTTTCCGACTTGAAATTATCGCCAGGTCGGATATTTTAAGTGTTGAAATATATCAGGAGTTTTGTTTTGGTTCATATTTTTGGCTCAAAATCTTTTACGTACAGTACTTATCACTGTAACCCCTAGTATTCTAGCGGCGATAACCTACATGTAGTCTGTGACTATTTTATTTAAAAAAACTATCTTTGTTCTGTGGTCACATAAGCCAACCCCATCTCATAGCGGTGCAGATAGGAGACTGTGATCGCGAGTAAGGGGTTCCGGCTGCCTGAAGATGTATGTGCTTCCCTAAATAGGAAAACGCCCCAGACACAACACACAACGAACGAGTATAAACACATACCGCTAGCCCGTTGACATACGCAGTGGCGTTAAACAAGGCTGCGTTCACCCCTCTGGAGATCTTCTTTGCCTCAATGACAAATTCTCTATGGACACAGAAATTGACAGCCGCATTGGCAAAGCTGCTGCTACCTTTGCCCGCCTCACATCGCTTGTTTGGGGAAACTCATAACGAAGACCAAAGCTGCGGTATATAACGTCTGCGTCACCAGCACACTTCAATATGGCAGCGAGACATGGACAACATATGCTATGCAAGAAAGAAGGCTCAATACCTTCCATCTACGGTGTCTACGCCACATCCTCGGTATTTTGTGGAAGGACAAAGTGACAAATGTCGAGGTGTTGTCACGTGCTGAACTTCAAAGCCTGTATACACTGCTTAGATAGAGAAACACAGAAAGTATACAGCTCTCATATAATCTTAATTTGGTGTTTGTACTGTACTGAGAGGACTTCCAGATGTTTTTTAGACTAGCAACGGCTGTTCTCGTTTTATTCATTCTGTTGTTCATGCCTTTGCTTATTTAGCCGTCTGGTGTTACTATGCATCCTAGGTATGTAAATGTGTCTGTCTGTTCCAGCTTCTGGTTCCTTATTGTTTCTGCATATTCCAGATCTTCCAATGTAGAGAACGTTGTCCATCTTATTCCTCTTGGACTGCCCTCTGTTATCTGGCGCAGCACCCTGTCTATGACTGTCAGAATAAAGTGGTTGATAAGGGGCATCCCTGTCGTACTCATGTCTTCTCCTCAAAAGTTAGGTTGCTCTGCCCAACACTACATGCAACTTTAGCATAGAGGCTTTTTATGATGGAAACCATGCAGCTGGGAATTCCATAAGCCCTCGGTATTTTCCATAGGCTGTCCCTGTGTGTGCTGTCAAAAGCCTTTTCAAAATGTAAAGTTAATGTATAGCTGCCTCTGCCGTTCTGAGCACTGCTCTGTAATGTTTCTGAGGGTGAAAATGTGATCTTCACATCTGTCGTGATATTGGTGCAACTACAACAGTATTTGTCGCTGAGGATAGCCTATTGAATTTTATCAAGAAGGCCTCCAGAAATTGGCTAGTTAGACACGCACACACAACATAAATAATGTAGTTAATTAATTGTGAGAATGAAACGATGTGAAGTAAAAATGTGATATATTGAGTGTTACCACACTGATATCTACACTGTTGTCGTGCTTAGATAGGTTTAAAGTTATTTAGGGTCCCGCCTGAGTATAGGAGATGGTGATAATACGTGAGAAGTACAGGTGTAAGAAATAAATTTTCACAAGTGAATAGTTAAGGAGAAGATCTGTCTCTGGACTGAATAGTTCCTCTAGTCCAGCCTATCTATACGACTATAACTTAGTATGAGACAATCTTGCACCCCCCTTATATTGAGAAATATAAGGTTACTAAACACCTACACACACACATACACACACACACACAGCTATGTGACAACAAGACACACAAACGTGAAAACTATGGTTAAATGCGTATGGGTCTGACCAACACACACAAAGTTAGTTCTTTTGTTGTTTATTATCACTAAACTTTACAACATCGAATATCTAAAAGAGAAAGCTCAAATACATCAGAATTTCATGCATAGAAAAATAACAGAATACCTATACCCTCCCCTCATTGAGAAGATAAGAACCCAACCAAGTTAATAACCCCAAAGGTTAAAAGGTTAGCAATAGGTTACAGTTATAGACAGTAAAGAAAAACAACATTTCCTACTACGTGCTAATCCGTAAAGTAAACAATAGTTAAAGCAATATAACTAGTTTGGTACAAGCTACCGTAACAAGAAAATATTCAATCTCTCTCTCTCTGACATACGTGGCCACGCTCTCTCTCTCTCTCTCTCTCTCTCTCTCTCTCTCTCTCTCTCTCTCTCTCTCTCTCTCCTTACCTAATCTTGGTGATATTTCCTGGAATGTACAGTTATCTTGAATATATTTATCGATATTGATAGTGTCAGGGTTCAGTGCCAAATTTGGCCCCAGTCCAGCCTTGACAACAACTTTATAAGGTGGACGCCAAGTTTGGTGAGGTAATCCTGGATCGATAGTGTAACCTCGAATAGTTAATGGTAGAAAAAAATCGAGATCTAGTGTTCACAGCACAGACTGGAAAAACAAATACTTCTGGTATTTGGACACAGCTAGTTGCTAAAAATTGTTACTGATGAAGGTACATGATTGATTGGTAAATCCTATCGGCTGGCTCTGTGGTGAGTGCCGATTCTGAAATAGCGTAACTCTTCTGGATAAATATTCTCTTGGAAACGGCTATCAGAAGTCGGGAGAACAGTTATTGTTATTTCACCACAATTCATAACCCTCCACTCCCAAAGGAGCATAGGCCTTCAACAAACACATGCCAAGTCCTCCTGTCACGTGCCATCATCTCAAGTTCTTTCCATGTTCTCCTCATCATTTTCACCTCTGTTTCCAACTCTCTTCTCATGTACTTCTTGGTCTTCCTCTGCCTCTCTTGCCCTGGGGGTTCCAGAACAAGGACTGCCTTGTAATGCTATCAACAGGTTTCCTCAGTGTGTGTCCTATCCATCGCCATCGTCTTCTTCTCATCTCTTGTTCCACTGGCACTTGTCCAGTTCTTGTCATCAGTTCCACATTGGTAACCTTGTCATACCATTTTAATCCCTCTATTCTACGCAAGCACCCATTTATGAAAGTCTGTAGCTTTTTGGTTGTTGTCTTTGTTGTTCTCCATGTCTCAGAGCCATACAATAGGACTGACTTCACATTTGAGTTGAAGATTCTTATTTTCGTGTTGGATCCTTTTTCTCTTGATCTCCATATATTTCCCAATGCAATGAAAGCTCCTCTTGCCTTTTGTATTCTTATTTTGATATCGCTGTCTGTCCCTCCAACTTTGTCTATATTACTGCCAAGATATGTGTATGATTCTACATCTTGTATTGGTGTTTCTCAAGTTCAACCCTGTTTTCATTACCTGCATTTATTCGCATTATTTTTGTCTTTTCCCTGTGTATTTTCAGACCCAATTGCTGTGACCTCTCATCGAGTGTTTTCAATTTGTCCTGCATCTGATTACGGTTATGGGACAGGAGAGCCAAGTCATCAGCAAAATCCAGATCATCCAACTGCTTAGTCAGAGTCCACTGGATTCCATTTCTGTTGTGTGTTGTCGATGATCTCATAACCCAATCTATTGCCAGCAAGAAAAGAAATGGAGACAAGAGGCATCCCTGTCGCACTCCTGTTCTTATCCCAAATGGTTCTGTAAGCTGTCCTTCATGAAGAACTCTGCACGTCATGTCTTCATAGGTTTTCTTTATTAAATTAATGATCTTCAGGGGAACTCCATAATGCCTCATCAATTTCCAAAGTGATTCTCTGTCCACACTGTCAAATGCTTTTTCGTAGTCCACAAATCCGATGTATAGTGGTGAATTCCATTCCAGACTTTGTTCAACTATTATTCTCAAAGTGGCTATCTGGTCTGTACATGATCTGTTTTGTCGAAAACCTGCTTGTTCATCTCTCAATTTCTTGTCTATGGACTCCTTTAATCTCTCAAGGATAATCCTGTTCAATACCTTTCCTGGCACTGATAGTAACATTATTCCTCTATAATTTGTGCACTCTTGTAGATTTCCCTTCTTAGGCAACTTAACCAGATATCCTTCCTTCCATTCTGCTGGTATCTCTTCTTTTTCCCAGACTTTACCAAGTAATTTATATAACATCTCTGTAGCCGTGTCGATATCTGCTTTGATGGCCTCTGCTGGAATGCCATCAGGTCCAGACGCTTTTCCATCTCTTAGAAGCTTTATGGCTTTCTTTATTTCTTCCTTCGTTGGTCTTTCACCGTTAATTTGTAGCTCTTCTTCTGCTGGCTGGATGTCCGGCGGGTTTTGTGGAGCTGGTCTATTGAGAAGGTCCCCAAAATATTCCGTCCACCTCTTCATTTGCTCTTGTATATTGCTGAGCAGTTTCCCATTCTTATCTTTTATGAGGCAACTTGTTTGCTTGTATTTCCCTGTTAGCTTCTTTGTGCTGCTATACAGTTCTCTCATATTTCCTTTGGCTGCAGCATCTTCTGCCTCTCTTGCCAACTCCTCAATATACTTTCTCTTGTCTCTTTTGATACTTCTTTTTACTTCTTTGTTTGCTTCTGTGTACACTTCTTGAGCTTTGGCTTTGGAACTTCTGGTTTTGCTTGTGTTTAACTCTGCTTTCTTGTTTTTTCTATCTTTTATCTTATTGATGGTTTCTGTTGTTATCCATGCTTTTTGTTGTCTTTCCCTTTTCCCCAGTATTTCTTCACATGTCTCCTTCCATACCGTTTTGACCTGCTGCCAATAGTCTTCTGTATTCTCTACATCTTCCAACTGTTGGAGCACTTGGAATTTGTTGGATACTGTGACCGCAAATTTGTCTCTTGTTTCTTGATTTCTTAGCTGTCCTACATTAAACTGTTGTCTATAATTTTGCATTGTTGCATATCTCTTGAGTTTCATTTTTACTTTGGCTATCAGAAGATGGTGATCTGATGCCACATCTGCTCCTCTATATACCTTTACATCCTGCAATGATGATCTAAACTTCTTCTTTATGCATATATGATCGATCTGATTTTCTGTTCTATGGTCTGGTGATATCCATGTTGCCTTGTGTATTCTCTTATGTGGAAACATGCTTCCTCCTATAGCCAGTTGATTTGAAGCACAGAAGTTTGCGAATAGTTCTCCATTTTCATTCATTACTCCTAGCCCATGTTTTCCCATGACTTCTTCAAATCCGGTATTGACTGTACCTATCTTTGCATTCATGTCACCCATCAAAATTATGATGTCTCTTCTTTTTACTTTATCCATAATTTCCTGTAGTTTAGTATAAAATACTTCTTTCACAGACTCTTCTTTGTCATTAGTTGGTGCATAACATTGGATGACATTGACATGAATTTTCTTTTTAGCTGTTTTGAAAATAGCTGTTATTATTCTGGGTCCCACAGCTTCCCATTCAATGAGTGCTTTCTGTGCTTCTTTAGATAACATAAGAGCTACCCCTTCACTGTGGTGTGAACTTTCGTCTTCGTGTCCTGAGGACAGCACCAATTCACCTGTGATGAGTTTCTTCCTGTCTACCCCCTTCCACTTTGTTTCACACATTCCCAGAACCTCGATTTTGTATTCCCTCATTTCTGCTGCTACTTGTGCCACTTTCCCTTGTTCTTTCAATGTCCGAACATTCCAGGTGCCAAATCTGGAAGTTCTCCTAGAAGAAAGAAGGTTAGTCAGCAACACAGATTCCTTTCGGCTTTCTCTGTGTTGCATCATACGCCTCCCCGCGGGAGGACCTTCCCCTGTCTTGGATGGCTGTGTTTTATTTTCTTTATTTGACTTGTCCATATTTGTTGAAGTTTTTTGTGGTTTAAATTTTTTTTACAGGATGGGGTAACCGGCCCCATGCCCAACCCTCCTTAGTCGCCTTCTACGACATGCTTGGCAGGGGACAGTGTTACTATTCTTTGCTCCCCTTTCGGGCCCCGGTAACACACGGGTGATTTCACCACAATGGGCTGATAAAAATGCAAACAAATATATCTGGGTATTTTGTAAGTCCAGTTAAAATTTACTATTAATTATCGTTAGTCTCTGTGGCCCGTCCTGTTCACAACTGAAACTTGGAGACGTGTCAGCCAACAGAAGACAACTTTAACCCAATCAGTAAAAATGGAGACAAGGCCCAAGATATAGCCAATTAAAAAAACCGCTGGTCGCCGTTGATCATGTTGCCTAAGGATATAGGAACATTATGAAAAAATTACTGCTACTAATATATATATATATATATATATATATATATATATATATATATATATATATATATATATATATATATTTATATATATATTATATATATATATATATATATGTATATATATATATATATATATATATATATATATATATATATATATATATATATATATATATATATATATATATATATATATATATATATATATACGGAAGGGGACGCGACAATCTCTCATCCTCTCCGTCAGTCCTGATAAAAGTTAAACGGCGCACTTTATGTCTAGCCTATCCTATCGCGCGTCGCTTAGCGGGTGCAAGTTTGGTTGAGGCATGCAGCCTTTTCCCCCCTCCTGCACCGGTCAACGATCAGCGCATAATGTCAATTATGATTAAATTATCACTACGCGCACTCAACAAATATCACCTGTCATTAATAACTATTAGATTTTCGGCGTCTGTTTGTTTAGTCGCATGAGATAGTCAAACACAGTCACTTGCTAAATTACACACAATAAAATAAAAGTGAATTGTATTCCGTCAATTATCAGTCGTCTAGTGTATTTATTAGTCCACTAAACCGTCTCTTTCTGTGTGATAGCGAGTGATTAAATTTACATTACAACTGAAACATCTGGAATAAAAATAGCTACGCGTTATTTAATTCGCTAGTCTTAACACCTAGAAAATCACAGTGAATTTAAGATGCTAAAACTTTTAACACTTTAATACGCTTAAGCACAAATTTATATATTACCAGAAATCCAGAAAGAAACACCACGAACTATTAACACATCTATTCACAATGGTTCTAGATAACGTGTTTAGACTTATCGAAAAAATTCTGAGCGACTCTGATAATGATTTTAGAAAGACGCAGTTTATATACGATCATGTTGTTATGATCTCTAGAAGATGTGAATTCTCACACTCCGTTTCCCAGCAGAGAAATCTACGTTTCCCAGATCAAGGGTTTTACGGTCGCTTCTGCCGGCCGTTGCTAATCGACAACAAAAGCTTAACTCGTGTAGCGGGCTCCCGTCTGAGACTTTCCCTGTATCTCGAGATCAAAGGATTTGCTCCCCTTATAGAGAATCTTCAAAGGCCGTTACACTTCCACGTGTTTTCCGCGTGCGATCGTTATCGTAATATTGACAAATTAGCTCGCGTGAAAAACTTGCATAAACGAACGTGGTATGCCCCCTGCTATGAATGACAGGTTGCGAAAGTTGGTAAACAAGCTCGTTTGATATGGTCAAGTAAAAAGAGGCGTGGATTAAAAGGTGAGCCAGACAGGCAGAAAAATGCGTGACTTTGTTAGCGAATCTTAATACTACACTAAGGTCACAAAAGGCTGTCGGATACAGAGGCTTCATTTCCACTATACGTCACAACTGTCTATGTGTCTCTTAATGCTCCTCCACTGGATGGTGATACACAGGTATGTATAGACTGTCCAATTTAAGTGGATGGTATGTTGTGTTGGTTTTCTCCAAGAAAACGTACTGATGGAAATTGAAGTTGTAATGAGAACTTTGACGAAATCTCTGTAGCGTTGTCAAACCGTTGACAGTTGCCTTAGGAAAATGTCTGCTGTCTAATCTCTGAAAGGTACTGGCTAGACTGGAGATCTTCACAAAATGATCTTGGTATGTAGACTCATCTACTTGAGCATGTACTCTTGATTCATAAAATATGCTTTGGAGTGCGTTGAACTTGCTAGCTGTATATGCGACTCAACTTGTAAATAAGAAAGCTTGATTCATAAAGTTTGCTTTGGAGTGCGTTGAACTTGATATAATTATGAGAATCCGCTTGGGGGTATGTACTATTGACTCAGGGAATACGTTACTGAGCGAGTTGAACTTACTGTAAATAAGAGAATCAACTTATGAGCACTTGATAAGCAGGTGAATAAAATGCTGTGCAATCCCAGTGTAAAACGTGGGCGAGAAATCTTCCTTTTTAACGGAGGAAGTGAAGGATGTTCTAAATTGCGAATTCTGCTGTCCAGACGTACACTTTGCTAGTTCTTTCTGGTTAGACGCCAAACACAAAAGGTGTAGACTTCTGTTGGACTCACTCCTTTTCCCTTTGCAAACTCCTTAAGAACACTACAAACGTCACAGATATGAATTAAATATCCACAATGGAATGAACAAGCTTATCCAAGCTAAGCTCTTGGGAAACGTTTTCTGCACCACGATATTGGACACTTCTTACTCATCTCTGGCGAACTTCGCGGTACATTATATTTCTGGTTACTAATGTGTTCCGACATTGGATGTGTGACGTATAACTCCGCCTACAAACCAATCGCTAGTCCTCCATATTGTGGTTTTGGCCTTGGCTCTCTCTTGTCCCCAGTCAGTGCGTGTTACTGGCTAAAAGGGGGTGGGCTGTCGCAACGACTTTCAGTGCCATGCTGCATGTCCTTTTGCACGACAAACAGATGTTTGATGATTTGCCGGCTAATGCAGAAATATACACCTCCTCTGCACAAATCGTTTTTTCTTTTGTCGCTTTGCGTATCATGCGTACTATGGTGGGGCCCATTGTTCCTTATCTCGCTCTGTACTCAACATCTAAGAGGCTTTAACCCCTATCATCGGCTACCATCTTGCAACACATTGCTGAGCAAGTCACAAGCCCTTTGTTGTCCAACGGCCGGGCCGCGTGTCATTGTTTCCAGTGTGGTATGACTACGGGTCTCTTTAAACAGGGGCTTGTGTTTCAAAAGAATTTCTTATCTAGCCATGTGGGTTTTCCAAGATTATGATGAAGTCAGGTGTGTTCCGCGAGATAACTAAAGGTTGGGGGACTAAATCAAAGGCGTGTAAAGTTACACTTTAGATATAAGTCGTGATTAAGAAAGATTACTTTAACGACGACGAAAGAGCAAAATGTGGGAGAAAATAAAGTAAAAAATGTTGGAAAAGATAGAGAGTGATAAAGACAGACCTACTAAAACGACAACATCTTCTGTTTTTTTCTGAATCCCGCTTGTTCTTTCCGCAGTTAATGGTCTACTGCTTCTGAAATTCTCTGGATAATCCTAGCTTGGGACCAGATGTGACGATCATTTAAATGCAAGCCATGCTCGAGAAACTGGAGCTCATGAATTTAACTCAACACGTTTCGGAATGGCAGAAAAGACACAGGAAAAGCCTAGATCTACAGTGTAGATAATACCAAGGAGTCTTCAACTGAGAAGCTCAGCAGCCCTAGTTAAACAACAACAAAATCCTGCCTAGTATTTTACTGGGAACTGAGAATAGAGTAATACCTCTCCAGATGTTGCAGTCTGCAAGGTCGCCCTCCTTGGGCAATTATTCCTTTGGTGTTGTCTGTTTTCCAGACTTGTGCAAATAGTGGTTCTAATAGTTCTGTTGCTAGCTTAAGGTCTGTATTAAATAACTCAGTATGTAAATTGTCGTGACCAGGAGCCTTTCAGTCCTTTAACCCTTTGATAGCTGCAATGATTTCTTCCTTCGCGAAATGTCTGTATTTACGTCTAAATCATTTTCATCCTCAGGAACATTCAGTTGCGTCTCTGGTGGTTCGTTATTCAGTGTTTCTCAGAAGTGCTCTGCCCACCTTGTTTCCAGCCCCTGTACTGTGTCGATGAGATTTCCTTTCTTGTCTCTCATTAACGTAATATTGTTTTTACCCCGTTTTCCACTGGTGGTTTTAGTTATTTTATACACTGTCCTTTGTTCATTTCTCAGTGCTGCCTCATCTGCCTGTCTTGCATGATTGTATAGGACTTTCCTTTTGTTGGCTCGGGGTTTGACGTGTTACTTCCATCTCCAGCTGACTGTACTGCTCGCTGTATATTTCCTTTAACCTGGGGGATTTTGCTTCTGTTTTCTTTCTTTTCATTTCTTTTTTCATCGCTATGGTGTTTAATGTTTCTGTGTCATCCAATCTTTTCTCTTCCTTTCCTAGAATCCCAGACACGATTTGCTGCTTTCTTTATACAGTACTTTGCAAAAAAAAATGGCAGTCATATTTTCGCAACGCAGCACACTCATAGAAGCAAATAATAATAAAAACTGTATGTCCAGAGGAAGATTGATATCTCCCCTATCTATTAACAGTGGTTTCAGTACAATATAATGTTGCCTTCTCCAGCAAGGCAAGCCTAGATGCGGCGAGGCATACTTCCCACAAATGTTTGTAGGTAATTGTGAGTCAGACTTTCCCAGTATTTTTCAGCTACCTTCTTCAATTGTTCAACGTCTCTGAGTCCACTCTTTTTTAAATGATTCTTGAGTAGTGCCCAAACGTTTTCAATTGGGTTTAGGTCGGGACTTTTGCTGGGCCACTTCAGCACTATCACATTCTTCTCTTGCAGCCATGCTTTGGTGGTATGAGCTGTATGCTTTGGGTCATTGTCATGTTGAAATGTGCGCCCATCGGGGTACATGACCTGCATAAATGGCAGAAGGTGTCCCTCTAGTATGTCGATGTGCCTTTCTTTCGTGAGAATTCCTGTGAAAACACACAGTGGGGTGGCACCTATTGCTGACACCCCTCCCAAAAGATGGAATTTCTGGGTATGTTTCGGTCGCTGGTACACAGGCGTTACAGAGTCTTTCGTCCAAATATTTATTTGAGCAGGATAAGACCAAACAGAACATTCATCTGAAAAAATCGCATTGTCCCATGACACATTTTTGTTTCGTGGCACAAGTTCAATCGCATCTGTTTGTGAGTCTCTGTGAGCAATGGTGACGAAATTACCAGCTTTTTTGTGTAATTCATCCTGTGTAGCTCCCTGTTGACAGTAGCATTAGATACCTCTGGGCTTCCCAACTCGATCATGCGCTGCCGTATGTTTTCTACACTCTTCATTGGCCCAGCCCGAACGATTTGGGCGCAAAATTCTTGGACCCCCACTACCTTCTTTTCGCTCGATTCCATTACCTGCTTTTAATTTACTCACAACTTTGTAGTCAGTCCGTTCAGGAATGTTCAAGGTTTTAGAAATGTTGGAACATGTTTGATTTCCTTCATTTCAAAGCTGTGAAATTGACATACACTTTGACTTTGTATCCATTTTCTGCCACTAGTATTAGAAATTGTCGTCTGCTCTATTATCAGTTGACTTTACTCTCCGCTAATTTTTTTATACTTTTGGTAGTGTTTGCTCACTTAAGTGGAGTGCAAATTTGGGGCAGAACATGCATATTTAATTAGATTTCAGCATATTTAGCTGAGCAATATGACTGCCATTTTTTTTGCAAAGTACTGTATATTGTTGAAATGGTGTTGAATTTCAGGTCAACATGATCAGTCGCTGTCTTTTCTTGGCAATTTGATATCGTCTCTTTATATCCACCACAAAAGCTTTTCTAATAAGGGTCCAGCAGTTCTAAGTTTCACCTTCAGTCTTGCTACTACTAAGCAGTGGCCGCTTCCCACATCTGCACCTCCTCTTACTTTCACATCTTGTAATGAATGCCTCCATCTACCATTGATCATAATGTGGTCTATGTTGTTTTATGTCCTGATGTTTGGTGATTCCTATGTTAATTTGTGAATGACAAAGATTTTAATGCTGCAGAAGCTTATTAGTTTATCCCAATTGTCGTTGTCACGGAATTGCCTCCTCTGCTTTGCAATAGTGGTCCAACAATGGCCAAAACTCAAGAGTATCTAATATGGGCCTTCAAAGGTGTATTCCTTCGCACAAGATTACTCTTGGCAGAGTTGTAGATAGAAGGATAATGATGCTTCTATCTCAAGGGTATATCCATAAGATATTTCCGAATTCAAGAACAATGCTGCATTGGCAGGGCAATTGTTAACTTATATCGGTCCGCCGCCTTTTATGAAGAATTAAGCAATTATTAATGTTAGCTTGTTCAAGCCCCCATCCTGATTTACTCAGTGGAATTATTATTATTATTTTGGTATAGCTCTGTTTAGAGTGTATTTAGTAAATTGACCGAGACAAACACGCAGTACATTCAAAATGATTAAATGGACGTTAAATTTGTAAATTTACAAATAACAGATTTAATAGTTATTTAGGTTTCAACAAGATTTTAAAGACATGAATAATTATTTATAAAAAACAGTTTATCAACACTGTTGAGATGGGATAGAAATGTGTAAAGGAGGTCACTTGGCAGCTTTTGTGTTACTTAGCTGTCAGTGACGGTTATGCTCCTTCTGATGGTTTGGTTCTAGGTAGGCTGATCACGCTCATCGCTGGTCAAGGTTGTGGGGCGCAGCACGTTCCCAGAAATATCAAGGAGTGTCTACGAAGTTGGTCCCTCATGTTTAAGCCCAGGCCACTTTTCCCTTCTTTTTCCAGAGATAGTACCCTCAACTGGAATCACCAACAACTATGGTAAAAGAATATAAACAAAACGTTCTCCTGAGTATTGCGTTTTCCGACACATAGTTATGGGTCCCTTTCTCCTATTCCACCATCCCATCTACCTCAGAATTTACCCTCGATGAGAATTAAGCGTAATCCCTCGAGAAGAAACTTTCTTTACATTTAAACTGAATAGCTTTATATTTACTTTACGTTCAAATGAAAAGGTTAATAGTATAGATAGAATATGTTTACGTTAACATCTACACTGATTGGAAAGTGTTCACAATCTAGATAGAATATGTTGTTAGTTACATCTACACTGGTTGAAAAGCTTTGAATTTTTCATTAATTTTAAAGTGCATATTTTAAAAAAAAGACATTTACACTGGTTTGAAAATTAAATATTATAATTAGAATGTACATCATTTCTTTCATCTTTCCCTCCCTGCTTCATATGGAACTTAGGACTACCTATGCTTTTTTAGTTCTCTATAAGAAACTAGCAATAAAGCAGTCACTAGCCCTTGTAGTGGTGGTTCATGAAATCATCATTCTATACGCTGAGGTTGCCAGCCTCAAATGACTTGGACATCCACTAGCACTTTTCACATTTTAATATTCACATGGCACTATATACATATTACTTCACATGTTAGTAATGAAAAATATAAAATGTAAAATGTACAACTTACGCCAATCTCGGCTCACAGACTGTTTGCTCAGAGAAGTAGATTTAAGGCACTGGCAGATGCCTTTATTCACGTGTCTTGGGGGTCGTTACATTAGCGCTAAACTCCCACTATGACTCCGTATTTCAGTTTCCTCAGGTGCCGGCCTTCCTTTTAAAAATGGTTTTCCTGGGCTCTTTACGTCCTTCAAGATGTTCCACAAAGTCCGGTCTGATAAAGAGAATTCTGAATTCTAACCCTGGCAGTCTGGTTTCGTCTTGGCAAGCAATCCTCACAGTGAATTTTCACAGTGTCTTAAAACTGTGAAAAGGACAGGTTATGTGGCACTTCGTCCCCCGCATTTGTTTTGTTACTATGCTAAGAAAGCTCCAATCGTTTCAAACATGCGTATTTAATAGGGTGGTTTCAAAATTATTTCCGCCTGAAATAATGAGCGTGATTCAAAAAGGTCACCTCTCCAATATATGGAAATAAAACATCCGATGCCTTGTATGCAAACTCACAAACACATCTGTGTGACAGAATGGAGCGGAATTTGCGGTACTGATTTTATTGTGTGCTTTTATTTGTCGCACTTTCTTTCTTTCTTTTTCTGCTAAGTAGCAGATATTTGAGTTTATCATTAAAACTCGACAACATCAAACTATCTAAGGAAAAGATCAAAGAATCATTTACATGCATATGAAATAAAGCAGAAAACGCACACCCTCTCCAAATGGAGAAAAGAACCCTACAATTATTAACCCAAAGGTTGAAGGTTAGCACTCTGTTACAGAATGAACAGTATTGGTACTCTATGAGACCCAGTAAAATAAACAAATTTTTAGACAAATCAGATATATGGATAGTTTTCCTGCACACAAGAAAATACTCGCACACTCTTCCAAACAGTGGCCACTCTCACACTCTTACCCAATTGCCTGGTATGGTAGGTCTGTAATATCCCTTGGTAATAGAATTACTCCATGAATATATTATTTAGTTCACTTAATATTCTGTCACCCCAGTTGTCGCAGATCCAAATTAGCCCCAGTCCATCCCCCGAAATTAGCTCATGAGGTGAACGCCTAATATGGTTGCGTCTCTTATAAGTGTTATTACAAATAGTTTAAAAAACTGAGAGAGTTCTTGAGGTTCACTCTTTAGCGGGAAAAATACTTTCAGTATTGGGAAAACATCTGGTTGCTAGATAGGCTGATGATGGTTCTTCTATCGGCCAACTTGTGGCTGGTAAATATATATATATATATATATATATATATATATATATATATATATATATATATATATATATATATATATATATATATATATATATATATGGGTTTTGTAAGTCCAGTTGTCCTCCAATACTCTTTGGCGTGTGCCCGTTCACAAATGAAATTGGTGACGCACAGCCAGGAAAAGGAGAAAATAACAAATCCAAACAAGGAACAAGAAAAAGACCGCTGCCGCCCTTGTGATCAGGTCTGCGAAGAATACAAGAAACATTTTTATAAAAAATATGCTAATCCTATATCTACACACACAGTCGGGGACAAGACGATCTCTTCTCCACTCTGTCAGTCCTGACTAAATTTAAAATGCACACGGTGTTTCCTTACTCCTACCAGTCAACAAATTCCGCTGGCAGCTGAGTTCAGACGGGTCTGAGTTATGTTAACTCGCCCGCCCCTGCTCGCCGGCGTCAGCGTACAATGAAAATTATTATTTAATCTGTCCATACGCGCTGCCTAAACAATGATCGCCTGTCATTAAATCGCTATTAAATTTGTCGGCATCTTTTGGTTTTGCCGTATATGATTAAAATAATAGACACTATAACAAATATGCACAAATGAAATATAACGTTGTATCTATCCTTCACTATCAGTTTACTGTCTATACGGGTGGCATGATTTAACGTTTTAATAGAATATCTGGTATGAAATCGATACGCGTTACTTTATTTACTCGTTTTACTAGCGAGAAAAAATCTAAGTGAAGAACAAATGTTAAAAGCTATCAATTCTTAAAACATTAGCACTATTATCCTTTTTACCAGAAAATTCAGAAATGAAAATTTCCACGAACACTAGAAAACCATATTTCAACAATAAAGACTGGTTCTAGGACTGCGCTAGACTATTCAAAATTCTGACTGACAACTGATGATGGGGTTAAGAAAACAACCATATATACCAATAGGATTCTCTGATCTCTAAATGCGTTAATTGTGTGTTCCGGTGTTACCCAGAATTCAGACGCTAAGCGTATCAAGATAAAGGCTCTACGGTCGGTCTTCATCTAGGTTTTCGGCCGTCATCAAAAGACTTACTGTTCCCTAACGGGTTTCTCTGTAAGAATGCCTGCTTCTGAAGATCAAAGAGCCCAGGGGTTTCTAACTCCACTGAGTACCAAACTTCAAAAGGGTCTGTGTTTTTGTCTCTCTCAAGCTGCATGCCATCCGATACGTAGTTTGTTGCTTCCGATTGGAAGTAACAACAAAACTTTCTCTCCTGGTTGTAATTCTCTTCTTTCGCTGCTCTGTTGTATCGTTTAGCGTGTTTCATGCGTGCTCGCTTAAGGTTGGTTGTTGCTAGATCCCATCCTAGTTGTAACCTTTCCTTAAGTTCCGATACATACTTAAATGCTGATACAACTGTCTCATCAGCTTTTTGGTCTGTCAGTGACCGGAGTAAGGCTTCTAGCGGGCCCTTAATAGGTCTGCCGAATAAAAGGGTAGCTGGTGGTAAACATGTAGATGCCTGTGGGACTTCCCTTTAGGCGAATAAGGCTGCGGAAATGAAAAGGTCCCAATCTTCAGGTTTCTCTTGTCCCAGCTTACGTAACATCATGGTGAGGCTGCCGGATGGTACGGGCTGGTGTGGATGTGTTTGGCCCTCAAGATCTTAAAAATCTCCATTAAAAGGCTACGGAATTGGGATTCGTTATTCGTCAAAACTTGTTGAGGGAATCCCAACCGTGTAAAAATCTGCACTAGGGCTTCTGCGACATGCTTGGAATCTGTGCATGTTAGAGGTATAGCTTCTGCCCACAAAGTGCATGTGTCGACTAAGGTCAGTATAAACCTGTTTCTTCTTTTAGTCCTTTCGAGGGGTCATAAAATGTCGACTAGAACCCGTTCAAATGATGTCCCCCTATTGGCATTTCTCCCATAGGAACTGGGGGTGTTCAATGCTTGAGTGCCACACGTTGGCACTTGGCGCAGGATTTCACATATCTGATGATATCAGTGTTCATTCCTGGCCACCAATAGTGAGTCGATCTTCGCTGAATAGTGGCGTTTAATCCCATATGTCCGCTAATGGGAAGAGAGTGCCCCATTTCTAAGATTTGGTCTCTGTAATGCGTCGGTACTAGGAGCTGGTTATGTCCCTGTTTAGGGTCGTCCGTTCTTCGCTACAGCACTCCATCCTTAGAAAATATGTATCCGTTGTGTCTGGGGTCCTTGGCCATGGGCAGTTTTCTAAAGCAGGGCTCCAAGGTAGGGTCCTTTTGTTGCGCCTCTTTTAGTTCCATAGCATAGGTAACATATTAGGTGCAGGCTCCTGTCTTTTCTTGGTTTGCCCTCTTGTGGTTACTGCTGCCGCAATCGGCTCTTTCGGTATCCCTATAAACACATATCTACATCTAACTATGACTGGGTAGATCGGATCATCCATTATAGCCGCTTTGATAACACCTCTGACGAAATCAGAGTGTATCTCCACCAGTGCGATGGGAAGCGTTATGGGTGCATCTCCTTTGAACACTCCACATAATTTGACGGTTTCTTCTGTCTCTTGACTAGGTTTGACCAAATGCCTTGCGACAATACAATCAAAGCTCAAACCTGTTTCAAACAGACAATAAGTTGAAGTCCTGTTCAATAAAACAGTTCCTCGCGTTGAAGGACTCTCACCCTCAGGTTGAGAATCACTGACATTCTTCCTCCGTTGCGAGTCTGTTTGCAAGCAACCGATTCGATTTGTCCCGGTGTGCTTGCCCTGATCAGATATCCCTTGCGCAGGGGTTGTCGTGGTTGAGTTAAAGTGTAAGAGTAGTTTGTCGAGTTGGACAATAGTAGTGAAATCGACAAGGGATAGTGGACTGACAGAGTTATAGATTACACGGAGATAAGATGTAAAATAGGAGGTGGACTTGAGACAACCTGGAAGAAGATTTATTAAAATGATCTCTCTCTCCAAGCCTCTGTCCGCTTTCGTGGGACCAAAGGCTCTAGCTCCAAGAAGTGTCTTTACGTAAATATATACTCCATGGGTGATGGAATTAACCTGTAAATTCAATGTAGGCGCTAAAAGTTGGTGCCCCTAATTGCGCGAGGGGGAATGGAACTCTGCCTATCTCTCCTGCTGACCAAATAAACAAACTGAGTGACAGCCTGTCCGCTTTCGTCGGACCAAAGGTGCTAGCTCCAGAAAAGTGTCTTTACGTAAATATATACTCCATGGGGGATTGAATTAACCTGTAAAACTTTCCTTGTAGGTGCTAAACATTGGTGACCCCTAATTGCATGAGGGGGGCTGGAACTCTGTCTATCTTTGGCTGGCTGCTCCTAAGTGCGAGGTTCTACATAACCCAGTAATACACCAGACGAAGTTACTTGAGGACAACGCGGTCCATTGCGCACTTATCCGGCGCTTAAAGAATCTTGCGTACTTGGTATTAAATCCTGTTTGGGCTGGCTGGACTGTGGCGTGACTGAGTGCCCCGTTATGCACAAAAAGCTTGGTGATATAAATCCTGCTATAGATGCTGGGCTGTTTGATATGCTGGAAGCCGCCATGCTTTGACTGGCGATCAATAGGCGAGTAGGAGACTACTACTGCAATAGATGATTTCAGATTTAGCGTTGGCTCGTTGCACACTGCGTGAGCTTAACTTGGCGTTGACAAAGGGTTTTGGTTCAGGAATGGGGTTGACAACTCGTTGCTAGATGTATTCAGAAACCCTCTAGATCGAAGAGTATATGACGTTCTTCGCCTGACTGGAGTCTGCTCTAGCAAGTCGGTATCCTGAAACTGAGACTCAAAAGAGACACCCTTTACATTAAGCAAACAATAAAATCACACTAATGTTATATAAAATAGTTGTTCTCCGCTATGGGATTTAAATTTATTGTAATTATTGCTATGATAGTTTTAGGGCTGTCTTTAACCATATAAGTCTCCTGTTCCTTTCACTCTATCAATTATCAGCATGTACCCGCATAGGCTTAATATATTTTGTACACCCAGGTACCTGTCAGTAAATGTTCTGACAGCAAAAACTACTCCTCTTCTTCCAACTAAACATACAGGAAACCTAACCTTGTAGTTACAATTGAATGGATATGCTTATTCATCTTACAACCATTTAAATGAATTGACATAAACAGATTACAGCATGTGACATAACAACATTAAATCATATGCCCCTTGGGGGAAAAATATTAATATCCCCCCAAAATGAATACATAGAAAAATGCAATGATCCTGCTATAATAATACAGTTGTGACAGAACATAAGATAGAATTATATCTATGGCGGGTGTCTGCTTTCTGTGAAAGTTATGACTAGAGTCTAGCTACACAAGTAAGCATATAATGATTCTCCCTCGCCACTAGAAATATCTATCAAAAAGGAATAAGTGACTATCTCCTATAATTCAGAGTTCTAGTGCCTGCATCTCCCTATTCAGTTTTAAGTGAATAATCCACACCTCTGACATTTTCTTACAGAAATGACGGTTAATTCTGCCGACTCTTAACCCATGGTAAGCATTGTATGGACTGAGTCTACATTATCACTGAATTAAATTACTAGGAGAAGTCTTCAGAAATGAATTCACGTCACTTTCCTATCAGATATATGTAAAAGCTAACATGAATATATCATATATAAGATATGTCTACTCACCCCGAAAAATGACAAGAACTTAGGCAAACACATTCTAGTTCTGCTGTGCTAACTCTGCCTTAGTCTCATATGGTCATTTACGAGCCAGGAAACATTTACGAGTGTGTTTGACTTATTAAAATTTTCTAGTCTTATAGTTTGCAAACAACGCCACCCGGGACACCTGCATAGCCTGATTCTACAGATGTATCGGCGTAATGCGTAATAAAGAGTAAGACAAAGGTTTCTCTAGAGACTACATCAGAAGTCAACAACCGCCTGAAATTTCCCCAGATAGACATAATATTATGGTCAGGGGCCACAACAAATCTCTCGGAACGAACGTGAGTCGTTATCTCCCCTGAATCGAAGATCAGAACCTGTTACGCTCAGCTCACAAGGTTCCAGCCGCTAACAAACCGTTTCTACACGGAAACCTTCGCTCGTGATCAAAGACTTAAAGCGACCAGAGAATTTCCCCTGGTCGAAGCAGGTGCGCGTATGTAATATTACCGCTACGTTGACCGTTTCTGACCAGTGGGGGATTTCTGCTGAAAGCCAGAACGTAAACAAACAGCGGGTTGAGGTCTGAGAAGGTGAAAAAATGTAGGTAGAATATGAAAGAAAAGAAAATACAAATGTCTAGGAAAACAGAACATTAGAAAGTAATAACATATGGAACGGAATGGTAAAATAAATTATCAGTCACTGTGACAAGTTGCACCTCCTTTTAAAGTTCGTGGAGTACGGACTACATGACAGTAATTTATCTTTTCCATAGACGTCCGTTACATGTCCTTAGAACATCCTATAATCATAACCAAAATCGTATCCAACTTCTGTCAGTACTTAGCTATTGAGAGGATTGGTTACTATCATCCGAATGAACACCCTCCCTTGGTACAAATGCAAGCTAGTAACTGACTCTCTGTAGCTTCTTATCTCAGCCACACTCGTCCACACCTGAAGTCAGTTTAGGAGTTAGAGAAGGCTATTAACTTGGCTATAGCTCACACTCCACTGCTCCAAAACATTTGTGATTGATAAACAATCACGCGTACCAGCAGTCTTCTACAAAATAATTATATCTCATTGTGATGAATTTATCATGATACAACGTTAAAATATCTCCCAATATAAAGATAAAATGTAGGGATAAAAATAATGCGTAAGATACTAGGAGACATGCTCGCCCATGCCCGCATTTCCTACCGCCAGTCAAACTAACTTGTTAGACGTGCAGTCGAAACGGTTTACCCTTTGTAGACGGGAGGGAAACGGAGATCAAAAAAGGAAAAATATGACTGAACACGTGTTTGAATCTAGCAAGGCTAAAAAGACGCAATTGGTGGTAAAAGGAAAAAAAATCACGTCACTAGTTAACACAATGTAAGGAAATGGACAAAAAAGACCTTAGCTCTTATTCGAACAGTCATTTCTTGGACGTTTTTCGATACTTGGTCCTTTTATTAGAATTCAGCGGCAAACGCCGTAGAGAAGGTTCTCGAACAAATTTCAAAAAAACTAAACTTGAGAAAAAATATGTTTTCTCTTAATAATAGAGTTATGAATATAAAACCTAGCTAGTTTGATAGCCCATCTTGAGCAGAGAACTAATATACTTTAAATTATACAGACGGATAGATAACAAGGAAGATATTGACAAAAGACTGTGTTGTTCATATCAGACTAGCGACTGTACTGTCCATACTTCCACTAAAGTTTCAAAAATTTCGGCCTTGAGACACGCAAATGCAAAAATCAAGCTGTAATGTAAAAGAGGGGAAAGGTGGAGAATTGTGGCTAAAAATAACTTAGGAGGCAGATTTGTGCAGGGTATTGCATGGAGTTGGTCCAAGAACCAAGCGTGTTTTGTATGAAAAAACAAGTAGAGACAGACGGACCAACAGACAATAATGCACACTTGACTGAGATCTGACTGAATTTGACTTTTGGTTGTAGATTTGAAAAGTTAGGGGGGAAGTCGGTGATTGGATAAATGTAATCATATTAGCGGGACAGAGATGCGCATTTTTGCCATTTGATACAATACTGTCCACGGACACAGTCGATTATTGCCTGTGGTGTTGTTCCTAGAAGATAGTACATATATTTAGAGGGACGCCATCATATAGCCAGCAGCTCAGCTGAGTTTTTCTAGCAATTAACTGTGTTCTCAATTCTGAATTCTGGTAAGAATGAAAGTATTTATTTTGTACATTTTAATATCTCGAGTGATTGATACTGCCATATCATATAAAATGATTACGACAAGTAAGTGTTCGCTCTAGGTCCCCAGCTCAAGTTCAGGGTCTAGAGACAAACAAAATATATGGACGCCTAACTAAGACTATGGAAGGCGGATCTATTGTTGAGATCAGTGGGAACATATAACCTATCTTATTGAATACAAGGAAACTATTGAACATATCTCAGATGCAATGCAGTCTTGGGGAACTGATACTATATGAAAACAACTGGGTAAGATGTGCTGTGTGGTCAGAGAGATCTGACCCATTCTGTGTAGTGTTGATGTGTTGTGCTGTGTGTAAGAGTGGTGCAGTAAATAGATTACTGACACAGCGCACAAATTGAGTTTCTGTTGTGGCACTAGGGTAGTGCCACATAAGTAATCAAGATTGCACAAGCAGATGTGTGTGCAGCCAAACAGTGTGTCGGTGCAGTCTACCATTGTATTCTAGCTACCAAGAAGAGTGGGCCACCGGAATCCAGCATTAGATCTTCGCAGACAAGATGAGTGATTTAGTGGCCTGCTGAGGGTTCACCATACTCCTAAAGAATTTATAAATATTTCCCCTCATAAATATATTGAATTTTGGGAAAGATACATTTATTAAAGTTCATAAGACAATGGACAAAGCTTGTTCTAGTCACAGAGTGGGTGTGATGACACCACCCCAACAGCATATCCAGTAATAGTTTCCCAGAGACATTAGAAATATAATTAATATTAACCAGTCGGATAAAATACTTATGTATACACATTCCATTTTATTATGCCATATATTTATGCATTCCATTTATAACTCCATAACATTTCATATGTTCTGACCAAAATAAAACATTGGTTCAGAACAAATAAATTTAAAGAAAATTTTAATATTTAAACTAAAACAGCCTGAGTTAGTTCAGTGTGTTATAGAATTTTATTAATATTATTACACTTATTAATTATCTGTGTGTGTTTGTATATCCTACTACAACACATTACATTTCAGTACCCTAGACTTTTTAACGTAGCTACATTCATATTAGTAAAAGAGATATGTTTGAGGTCGTAAGTGGTAGTAAGAAGGGCCTTCTGTAATTCACATCTACATTTATCTCAGGAGCCTTCACAGCTGACATCATACATTACACTAGGTAACACAACAACCATACAGTAACATCAAAAACCACTACACTCATATATCCGACAAAGATTACCATCAAAATCAAAACTGTTTGTAAACTCTGTGATGCTGTGGATATAAACAAACTTCTAATACGTGTGGTCAGAACCCAGTAAATAGGAACGTTGTCTAGGGATAATTATTTAATATTCCTTAACTCACAAAACAAGACGCACAGCACACTCTATCTAGACTAAGATTAAGATTCAATATCCGACGTTAGTCATTTATCTAGACTCAGACGTAGATTAAAATTAGGAAACAAGAACCCAATCAGTCGTAATTAGATAAAATCCCAGGACCGAGCACCCATTCTGTGGTGCTTGTTCCAGATTAGATAAAATCCCACGGACGAGCGACCATTCTGTCGTAAATTTTTAAAGATAGGTCAGAAGATATTTATGGCAGAGGTGATAGTGGTAAATATATGAGAATAAATGTGTAAGAAATAGATTTTCACGAGGGAATAGTGTAAGAGGAAGATCTGTCTCTGGAATGAGTAGTTTCTCTAGTCCAGCCTATCTATACGACTATATTTTAATATAAGAAACCTTTCTCTCCCTATATGAAATATAAGTTACACTAACCACACCCACACACACAGTTATGTGACAACAATACACACAAAAATGAAAAAACTATGGTTAATTGGGTATGGGTCTGACCAACACGCATATGTAAGTTCTTTTTTGTTGTTTATTATCATTAAACTTTTTACAACATCAAACATATAGAGAAATCAAATAAATCAAGTTTACAGATATATGAAAATAACCGAATAAGTGCCTCCCCTTGTTGAGAAAAGATCCCAAAAGAAGTTAATAACCCAAAGGTCAAAGATAAATACTAGATTACAGAATAGACTGTGAAGAACAAGTTCCCACTAAGTTATTACTCAGTAAAGTACTCAGGTTAGCGAAATAAAAAAAAAAGAAGTTAGTACAATGATTGTAACAAAGGAAAATATTTACTCGCTCTCTGTCTCTCACTCTGTCATCTGGGGCCACAAACACTCTTGCTTACCTAATAATCGTGTAGGTATATCTTGCAAAAATTACAATAATCTGAACCTATATTGTCAGGTGGGTTGCCCAAATCTTGCCCCAGTCCAGCCTTTGTATCTAATAATAGTTACAAGGTGGACGCCAAAGTTTTTGGTTTAATTTTTGCTGGATGAATCCTATGTCACCGCATATAGTTATTGAAGCAAGACGTTCTCGGGACGTTCACAGTTACGAAAGGAGAAAGGTAGTTCCTGTATTGTCTAGCCTCTGGTTGCTAAGACAATGTTACAATATGTAAAAATGATAATGATGGTAAGTCCTATCGTCTGACTCTTATGGTGAGTGCCGATTTTGAAACAGCGCAGTTTTCTTGATCACTCCGTTGCCACGGCTGTCAAACGTCAGCAATATATGTTCTTTCTTATGACCAGTGGGCTGGAAAATTTTGATAAAAAATTTTGGGTAATGTACCGTCCAGTTACGATTAATATTACTGTTTCTATTGGTCTCTCTCTCTGAATGAAGAAAGAGAACCGAACAGGTCCAAAAATCGAAGACCCAAAATAATAATGTTACTTGTAATATTAGACCGCTGGCCGCTGGTTTTGATTAGATGCTTTATTGGGAAGAAAAGAATATTTATGAAAAACTGCTACTATGCTATTCACCCGTAAGTTTTCTGCTATGGCATGTCGGGAAAAAAAGGTTATGTGCCCTCCCCCGTTTTTGCCTGCGAGAAAATGAACAGCGCACAAAGTCAATTATTATTCAATTTATCCATACGCGCACTTTAACAAAAATCACCTGTCACTACTAGCTATTTCTCGGCGTCTATTGTTTGGTCACATAACATTAACTCTAGTCACTTATTTAATTTCACCCAATGAAATATAATGCGAATTCTATTCGGTCACTGATCCGTCACACTTAATAATCTCAGTCAGCTAAGCCGTATCTTCTTGTGTAAGAAAAATTGGGTATTTGAAATTACATTACTCTGAACGACTGGCAAGAAATGTCTATGCGTTAGGTTGTTTCACTAGTCTTAAACGCTAGGGAATTACAGTGAATAAAATGGTGAACCTAACACATTTTAACACTTAAGCACAGTTTCTATTACCACAAATCAGAAAATGAAATCCCCACCGGACAATTTAACACATTTAACGAAGAAATGGTTCTAGTCCGTCGTGCTTAGATTATCCAAGAATTTCTGAGCGACTCTAATAACTGAATTTGAGAGAGTGCGGTATATATATATATATACAGCTTATGGTGTTATTATCACTAGAAGATGTTATAATTCGCACCTCTGTATAGCAGGGAATTCAGGAAACTGCGTTTCCCGGATCAAAGGTTTGTTCCTTCATTCTACTCAGCGATGCTGATCGACATCAGAAAACTTTGCCGTGCACGGCCTCTCTTATATTACGTCCCCTTGCGCAGATCCTGGAACGTGCTAACATCAAAGGTGGTCGGGAAAATAGTATCGCCCCTTGTCTCTCTTCAAACAATTCGTTATTTTCTCCGCGCAACTGTCTAATGACCGATAATTGGCAAATCAGCTCGCGTGAGAACTCAGGTAAACAAATCAGGGCTCGCTGCCTGTTATGCTGGCAGGTCACGGAAATTGGTAAATGTCTGTTTGTTTACATGTCAAGAAAAAAGGGCGTGGATTAGATATGAGTAATGCAGTCAGAAAAATGCGTGGTTTTGGCTTAGCAAATGGTAGACACTAAATGGGAAAGCGAAGGCTCTCAGATTACTGTATCAATATTTACATTCCACGTCACAATGATCATTAATCCGTGGTTAATCAACAGTCATGAGAAATCGACATCAGCCGCAAACTGTGTCCTAATTTAAATACCATGAGGTATTTCAGAAATGATAAAGGGTGGATCAAAATAACTAACAAGAACATATTAAGCAACGGCAGCCCTTGCAAAACTGGTCAATATGAAAATCGAAAATCATTTTTCTACGAACCAAAAAAAAAGAAAATAAAAAATCTGCGCTTCCATGCAATTCCTACGTTCATTACTTGCGAAACGTAGACTTTGACAGCAGATTGGGAAAGTAGAGTACATGCATTAGAATTTGGATGATACAGAAAGATCTTCTGACCTTCACACATTTAAAACAAATGAACAGTTAAGACACAAAATAGAAGAGATGTAGGACCATATAATGACCACCCTACAACAATAAAGAGACGGAAGCTAATATAGTAAAGTCACATATCAAGATCCGGCGCTACCAAAGTTAACCCGACGAGGCTGGATAAAATAAGGCAGACAGGGAAAATAAAGAATGGGAAAAAATGCCTGTCGCCGAACTAAGCTAAACAGCTAGACAGTCTGCAGACACAGGTGGCAACTACTTGTCAAGCCCTCGTCGTCTGTGTTATGGGCCAAGTCAGGTCAGGTCAGGTCAAATTGGAATGAGAAAACTACTGCTTAGTATGCAAAGCATTAACATACATTTCTGTAGCAGCAGAAGGGGCTGTTTATTTTCAAAACCATGCTGACTCTTATCAGCTCTAGAAAATTGACACTTGACTTTGTTAACGATGGCAGTAAATTGGAACAACCATGTTGACTCTTATCAGCTCTAGAAAACTGACACATGACTTTGTTAACGATGGCAGTAAATTGGAACAACCATGTTGACTCTTATCAGCAATAGAAAATTGACACATGACTTTGTTAACGATGGCAGTAAATTGGAACAACCAGGTTGACTCTTATCAGCGCTAGAAAATTGACACATTACTTTGTTAACGAAGGTAGTAAATTGAAAGAACCATTTCGGTAGTGGGGGATCCTTTTGCGCTTTTCCTGCCATTAAGCATCACTGTCACGGGATGCCTCCCCTGCTGTGCAGTGATGATCCAACAATGGCCAAAACCTACAGTATCTAATGAGGGTCTTCAAAGGTTATCTACCTTTGCTCAAGATTACTCCTGGCAGAGTTGTAGATAGATGGATGATGATGGGAGTCTTCATAAGATAATTCAGAAATCAAGAACAATGCAGAGTGATCTGAGCAGTTGTTAACTTTGCATCTGCATGCCGACTTTTATGTATTTTAGCTTGTTCAAGCCCCCAACTGATTTAACAGTAAAATGTTACTTTATTAGCGTTTTTATATCTGGAAGAAATACTGACTCATACGTGTGCATTTCTTTCTGTAATTGTCGTGAGACATTCTAAATCCACATATATAAATTAAAAAGTAAATGTAAAGCCTAACGAATTAATTCAATCAAAGGAAAGAAGAATGGTAAAAGAACAGTGCGGTCACAATAGCGTACGCCTGTGTTATAGAACGTCATGCTAGTTAAACAAGAAATCCCCTTTTTATGCTCCGTCTGCATAATTGTAACGCTTTCACGTTTGCTAGTAAAGCCTACTGCATAAAATACACGCGTTTCTAAAAAATAAAACTAGTACTATATTTCTTGTACGACCTTGAGAGAGACACTGCGTAATGACTTAGATTTAATATTCCATTAATGTCATTTTATGCACTACGTAAAATAAAAGACAGACGGGCTTAGAAGAGAGAGAGAGAGAGAGAGAGAGAGAGATGTACGGAGGAACGCATGCAATACTACCACGTCTCGCGATATAAAATTAATGCCACCCCACGCGAAAGGCATGCAGGCTTGATTTTTTTCAAATAAACAGTGACAAAAAACACTACCAATACGAGGTAAGGTTTTAAAAAACATGTTTAATGCTTATTAGGAAACATGACACAATACTGTTTTATATCTGAAATCCTGACATTAGCCTGACAGTACAGAAGACACCCCATCGTATAGAAGTGAGCGGGTGGTAGAAGAAAATACATATTTTGAACGCAGCCACTTAGCTCCATTAAACTTATATATTTGGGTGCCTTAGGACTTGCTGACAAAGAATATGTTAGGTGTTAAGCAAATAGTCTAATAATTAACAAATTATAGCCAAAATACTATAGTGGTGTTGTCTGACAACACAGGATCATATTTGCTCATAATGGCGTGTTTGGACACTGCTTTAGAGGAAATGAGGCCACCACGTTAAATCCGATTTGATTGGCTAGAATAATATGTAAGGCGAAACATGATTAGTCGATGGCAAATACTATTTTTGGTTGTTAATGGCAACGATAGGAAGGGTACTTTTTTTCAAAAGCTTTTGTAAACATGGTCGCATTGGCTAGACCATTTAATATAGTCAATTAGGAGCGTCAGTTCAGTGCCACGTTTTGAAAATCCAATTTGTAGAAGCAAGTGCGTTGAGAACCAGCTCATATTTTTCTAATAAAAGCCTGGGACAGAGGCAGATCGGAATTGTGCCATAATTCATCGCCAGTCAACGTATTTGTTTAATATTTCCTTGAATTGTGGTAAGCTAGACATATTTGATATCTTTTTGATGAAAATTGAATGTGAATTGATAATTTATGTCTGTACGTGTGTGCTTCAGTAACAAACAAGAGGCAAAGCCTAGATATTGCTCCCCCATGAACAAAACATGTCGGAGAGGAGTATAACTGCATGGGATTGCCAAATAGTACTATGACACCTATCTTATTGAATAGAGGGAAATAATGCTGGAATTGCAGAGGCGTTGTAACCATTAGGGAGAGGAATACTGGTGTATATTGATACATGAGAAGCTAGCAGTTGGTCTACCGCGCTGAACTCGGTGTTTGTTATGTATTGTGCTTCAGTGTGGAAATAGATTATAAATTAGTTCTGAAGTAGGAGGTACAACCTTCTTGTTTCAGGGACCGTGGTACTAAAATATTAAAGCAGCACCTGGTCTGAGTTGTGCTGAATCCAGAGGCTGGTAGCATACTCCTTGGTCAAGATATCGACCAGTGTTGTTTCTCAAGAAAACGGTGAAGCAAGCGAGCAGAGGAGTCAGAGTTCCTGCCGCCCACACAGAAGTTAAGATTTCGTTGGCCAGAGCAACTCAATCTTGTGAATACCCCCCTCTAAAAGTGACTTTACATTAAATCAAGAGGGACATTTATTTGTTTCAAATAAAAAGAAACTGTGAACCTTTCCAATATTATTTCCACCAGAAACAAACACTTGAAGTCATGATGACAAACAACAACCTAGCTTGAAAAGCCAGTATTACCTCATAGTACTACATCACAACTTACACACATATTGTAACCATAATATATGTCAATACAAAGATCCTATCTATAAATTGTGTACATACAACTTGTGATTTCATTTGATTGTGATTCCTGGTTCACTTTGTAGTGAATCAGGATATCTATTATTGAAAGGAATTAATACATATTTTAAAAGTTGACACTTGACTTATTAAGATAGTATTATAGAGTGTTCTATGTATGTGAGTGTCACAGTGTTGTAAAGTATTGTGGATTAAACTAAATTGTTTATCTGTCTGTTGGTTGTTGTAAACATACACTTCATCACTATCATAACCCTAGACATTCAACGTAGTCATATCATATATTCCAGAATAAGTCTGACTGAGGTCTAAATGTGGTAGCAAAGTAAGGTCATCTGTAACACACCACACTTATTAAATACAGATACCTTCACATCTGATCTCAGTCAGTACATTAAGTCCCCTATAAATATTTATATCATCCCACTTTACCACATATATTGGGGTCCTGTCCGGGATTTTGAATCTTCTCCTATTATATATATTGGAGGTAATTCACTTCAGGGAATAATAAAAAATTAAAAGGTATCCTTGGGTGGAAAATAAATAAGGTTGAGCTCTCAGTGACTGTGGTTGTCCTTAGATAATTAGTTAAAGATTATCTTGTTTAAGTTAGACATTGTATAAATTTGCCTGTTAGAAAATGGCCGACCTGGCAAAATTTCGAACTGCTGCTATGCAGGCTGCTAAAGAGTTAGGAATGGACTGGCAAGTTATGATTGCTTATGTCACTACTGAATGTGACAAATTTATTAAAAGCGAAGAAAAAAGATTAGAAAAAGAAGCTGAAAGAAAGTTAGAAGTAGAAAAAGAGCTTAAGAGGTTGCAGATTGAGGCTGACAAGGAGGCTAGGGCATTGGAGGCTGAGGCTAAGAAGGTCCAATTGGAGGCCGAAAGAGAAGAACGGAGACAGGCTGCAGAAAGGGAAGCAGAAGACAAGAGTTTACTAAGGGAAGCAGAAGATAAGAGATTACAAAGGGAGCACGAGTTACGACTAAGGGAGTTGGAATTTCAAGGCCATGCTCCTGAAAATGGTGCCAGTCCCTTCACCTCTGATGCCTCTGCTAGTCAGGGAGCCTCAACCTCAGCTATGAACTTCCATTTAGATCATTTTGTTGAGAGAGAAGATGATATCGAGAGCTATCTAAATAGATATGAACTATTAGCTACCACGTATGGGTTAGAGAGAGAAAGGTGGAGCTTAAAGTTATCTCAAGGGCTTCGTGGTACGGCTTATGAAGTTTTTGCCAAAATGAGCAGAGATGATCAAGAAAATTATGACATGCTAAAGCAGGCTCTTTTGTTAAGATATGTAAAGAATGGTGAATTTTATAGAAAAAAATTTAGGAATGCTAAACTACTGTCAGGGGAAACCTATCACCAGTTCTCTGCACGGTTAGAGACATACTTGGAGAAATGGACTTCTCTTGGGAAAACCCAAGATCTTAAGGAAATGATCCTTATAGAACAATTAAGAGAGTCCATGGCTCCAGACCTGAGAAAGTTTCTCATGGAACAAGGTGCAGGGAGACTGGGTGAGTTACTAAATGTCGCTGAAAGGTATCAAGCAGCTCAGGCAGAGGTAACAGGTAATAGAAAGAAACAGGTAGATAATTTTAAGGCACCACAGAACTTTAATAAATTTGATCCTAGAGATCAGAACAAAGGTAAGCACCAGTTTGATAGGCCACGGTATGACAATAAAAATAAAACCCCACAATTCGATGAAAGGAAATTTGATGAAAGAAAATCTTTCAACCAAGGAAGGAGGTGGTGTAAAAATTGTGGGATGAACAATCATGACACTGACCGTTGCAGAAGGAATCCTATAGTAATGGCCACCCTTCAGGTCAGGTCGACCTCTAGACAGGAGGAGGACATTATGATAAATACCACTCCAGAAGAGATGAGGAAGGCACAGGCTGGGGATAAAACCCTCAAGCCTTGTTTTAGAAAATTGTCAAAGTGTCACACACCTACAAGAAAAGGAGACTTCGATATGAAGAACCACCTGATATACCGGAAGACTGGAACTAGATCCAAAGGTCAGGGACAGCTGGTACTTCCAAAAAGGTATAGGGCAGACTTAATAAGGAGCTTACATGTGAAACAAGATGGGGACCATGAGAAAATAGGTACCATCATTCAAAACGTAGCTCAGAATTATTATTGGCCCAAGGCAAGGTGGGACATTGAAAATTTTGTAGAGAGATGTAGCATATTACATGAGGGAACACCCACAAGTGGGAATAGTGATCAGGACCTCTACACGCCACGGGGCAAACGTAGGCCTGACACTGAAAAGAAAAATAAATTTAATAAAGTGGACCAAGTGGAATGGGAAGCCCCTTTTCACGGACAATCTTCGATTGGATGTTTTTCAATGGCCACGATGCAGAGAGTGCAAAAAGATGTCTTACCCCAGGATAAGCCGAAAATCCCTCAATCGGACTTATGTAAACTGGAGGAAGAAGATGTAGAGAGGAGATCTCTTACAAGGAATTTTAAGTGGGGAGAGAGCCCCAAGAGAAAAATTGGTAGCGGTCGTTTTGTGCAGGATGATTCTGGGAAGAAAATCCATCAGTACAGTGCTTCTAGTGGAAGAGACCCACCAGTGCATGGAAAAATAGGCAAGAAAGCTAAAGACAGAGATTTGGCTGTGGGAGAGAAGGTACTGCTTCTTCTACCCGGTAGTCAGAATAAATTACAAATTGGATGGCAAGGTCCATATACAGTTCTAGAGAAGGTGTCTAGAACAAATTATAAGATAGATAAGAAGGGGAAAGAGAAAATCTGTCATGTGAATCTTACTTACTTAGTCGTTCCCCTTCTACCGTGAGGTGTAGAGGTTTGGAAGAGAGAGCGCCAGACTATCCTATCGGCTCTCTTCCTCTTACCCTGGTTCCATTCTAGTCCTCGATCCTTCAAAGATTGCCTAATGTTGTCCTCCCAGCGGACTCTGGGTCGTCCTCGGGGTCTGGATCCTTGGCTCTTTGTTTCCCATGCTTGTCGTGGTATCCGATCTTCTCCCATTCTGCAGACATGGCCAAACCATCTTAATTGGGACTGTTCTACTTGGGTCTGCAGGGGGTAGGATTTAAGGCCTTGACATATCGTCTGGTTGCGTACCATGTCTCTTCTTGTTACTTCAACCACCTTCCTCAGTTACCTCATTTCTGAGGTTTGGATCTGGCTTTTATGGGTTGTAGTCATTGCCCATGACTCGCATCCATATGTCAAGACTGGGACATAAGTGGAGCGGTATACAGCCATCTTCGTTTTCTTACCAACCTCTCTCTTGCTGAGGAATCCTCGATTTATGGCCTGAAAAGGTCTCCCAGCTGCTGCTTTTCGAGTGGCCAACTCTTCTTTGATGCCTCCCTTTCGGTCTATAATCATGTGAATCTCCTGAAGAAATATTTGGAAAGAGAAAATCAGGAAGAGACACACTTGTTGACCTTGTCCATTGCAATGGAGATGAAAAAGGAACTACTTTCATCATTTGAATATCCATTACATCCCTGTGAGACAGCGGCACAGGTGAAAATCAGTACACATTTAACGAAAAATCAGAAGGAGAGAGTGCAACAGGTTCTAGATGATCATACAGAGGTGTTAACGGACCGACCGGGGCATACAAACTTATTGGAATATGATATGAAACTGATAGACCCCACACCTGTCTGTATGAAAGCCTATTCGATTCCTTTTGCTAAGGAGAAAGCCTTGAAGGAAGAGATAGACTATTTGTTGAAGGAGGGAATAATTTCACACAGTGAATCTTCGTATAGTTCCAGTGTGGTACTCTTAAGGAAACCCTCGGGAGAACATAGACTCTGTATAGATTACAGGAGACTGAATGCTATCACAGAAGGTCAGGTGGATCCATTGCCGGATACAAATCAGTTGTTTGCCAGGCTAAATAAAGCTAAATATTTCTCAAAAGTGGATCTGAGTAAAGGATACTATCAGATTCCAGTAAAGCCGGAGGTTAGACCATACCTAGCTTTTAGTACCTCAGAGGGACACTATGAGTTTAACAGATTGCCATTTGGATTGAAGAATGCGCCTAGTGTCTTCTCTAGAATGATGAGAAAATTGTTGGATCCTCTGAATAATCCATGCATCACAAATTTCATGGATGATATCCTTATAGCAACAGAAACATTTGAGGAACACGTTGACTCTCTGAACATGCTGTTTAATCGACTTAGAGAAGCGAATTTGACAGCCCGACCAACCAAATGTTGCGTTGGATGTAAAGAATTAGAATTCTTGGGACACACAGTCAACTCCGCCAATGCCGGTCCCAAGCCCGGATGAAAAAAGGAGGAGGGCGGCCTGCATGGAGGCCGTAAGGAGGCAGCCCCTCCACCATGCAAAGGAACAACAGGCCAATCACCTGTTTGCTTTAAATCACGATTACTAGCAACACAAGAGAGAAAACTGGACTGATTCTAAAGGCGACGAACTGGAACGGACTACGGACTAAGACTTATGGAACTTGGAACACAAGAAGTATAAATGGGAAGGAAGAGGAGCTGGTGGAAGAGATGAGGAAAGCAAAACTAGAAATCCTGGCTATAACGGAAACAAAGAAAAAAGGACAAGGAGTCATGGATCTCGATGGCAACACGCTGCTCTACAGTGGTGTACCCATGTCTGAAAGAGCTAAAGGGGGCGTGGGTTGTATTGTGGCCCAAAATCAAAATGATAGTATCAAGGGATGGAACTTTGTCTCGGAGCGCATTATGGTTGTGAAACTAAAAGAAGGAGAAACCATAGTCAACATGGTCATAGTGTATGGGCCAAATGAGGATGAGAGAGCAGAGGTCAAGGAGGAATTCTTCGAGCTGCTTCAAAGGACAGTGGATGACTGCCTAGATGAAGTTATCATGCTCGGAGATTTTAATGCCAGAGTTGGAAATGACCATGCTAGATGGGGTGGAGTTATCGGAAGATATGGAGAAGATATTCTCAATGACAATGGAAAGCGACTCCTTAGATTCTGCAGTGAGCAGAATCTGATCATTACAAACACAAAGTTCCCCCATAAGCGGATACATGCATACACTAGATGTGAACCAACAAAGAATGAGAAGTCAGTGATCGACTATGCCATTGTTCGGAGAAGCTCATTCAAATATGTCCGAGATGCTAGAGTCTGGAGGGGGCCAGAGATTGGAAGTGATCACTACCTGCTAACAATCAAAAGAACAACTGAAAGAGTTGCTCAGCCTAGGAACTGGCCAACATCACGCAAGAAACCAAGTAAACGAGCAGGAGAAATGAGCATTAGGACCTACAAGCTGAGAGAGCCAGAAATTAAGACCAGATATCAGGGACTTATTGCTGCAGCGGTGAGCAACTCATAAGAACGACCTGATGACTTGGAAACCCTCTGGATTAAATTCAAGGATATCATAAAGACATCTGCTGCAGAAGCATGCGGTGAAGACCGACATGGGAACAAGAGAAAGAGGACACCTTGGTGGACAGAGGAAGTCAAAGAGAAAATAAGAGAGAAGAAAATGGCATGGAAACAATACTTAGGAGCTAAAAACACAACAGGACAAATGGAAAAATATAGAGAATATGTGACACTCAGAACAGAAGCAAAGAACAAAGTGCTAGCAGCAAAACAGAAGTCCTGGGAAGAATTTGGAGAAAAGCTAGAAAAAAGATGCACAAGAAAACCAGAAATTGTTCTATAAGACCCTAAAGAACATGAGGAAGGAAAAACAATGCCCTCTCAAATTTATAAAGGACAAGCAAGGCAAATTGCTTACTGCCCCGAAGGAAGTAATGGGAAGATGGAAAGAATATTTCTCAGAACTCCTGGATGGTGAGCATGGAGAAGCATCAGAAATGGTAAACACTAGCACAGAAGAGAAAACCAATGATGGTGAAGATGACATAAAGATGGAAGAACTGAAAGCAGCACTGGAGAAAATCAAGATGGGCAAAGCAGCAGGGCATGATGGTATAACACCAGAAATGGTTAAGTTCATGGGAGCATCAGGCGACCTATTACTCTTAAGGGTTTTACAGGCACCGTGGTACAACAAGACCATACCAAAGGATTGGGAGATTGCCATCATAACACCAATTTTCAAAAAGGGTGACAATCGACAGTGTGGAAACCATAGAGGCATATCCCTTCTCAGTGTCCCTGGTAAAATCTACTCTAGAATCCTAGAGCAGAGACTCCGACGCCTAGCTGAGCCACAATTGGATGAGGTCCAGTGCGGATTCCGAGCAAACCGAAGTACTCAAGACCTAATCTTCACACTCAGACAGCTGAGTGAAAAGGCCCTTGAGTATAAGAGTGAGATGCATCTTTGTTTCATAGATCTGGAAAAGGCGTTTGACAGGGTCCCCTGGAGCAAACTTTGGGACTGTTTGGCAAGGAAGAATATTCCAGCACCTCTGATTCATGCTATACAGAGCTTCTACAAGTCTTGCAGAAATTATGTGAGGACAGCAAACCATAAGTCGGAAGAGTTCAGGACCACCACTGGTGTAAGACAAGGTGATATCCTATCATTTTACCTCTTCATACTCCTTATGGACGATGTCATCAAGGCATGTAAGGAGAGAACAAGAAAGTATTCTGTGGGGTACTGGAAGATGAGACAGGTCTATATTTCGGAGCTGGCATTTGCTGATGATGTCGCCCTGATTGCTAAATCAGAGGCACATCTCCAATCCAACCTGCAAGTCTGGAAGGAAGAGCTGGAGAAGAGAGGGATGGTCATAAGCAGCTCTAAAACAAAATCCATGGTGATATCACGAGAAGAAAGAAAACAGCAGATTAAGCTGGGAGAACAGGTCCTGGAGCAGGTCGACCACTTTAAATACCTCGGAGCTATTATAGACCGAAAGGGAGGCATCAAAGAAGAGTTGGCCACTCGAAAAGCAGCAGCTGGGAGACTTTTTCAGGCCATAAATCGAGGATTCCTCAGCAAGAGAGAGGTTGGTAAGAAATCGAAGATGGCTGTATACCGCTCCACCTATGTCCCAGTCTTGACATATGGATGCGAGTCATGGGCAATGACTACAACCCATATAAGCCAGATCCAAACCTCAGAAATGAGGTATCTGAGGAAGGTTGTTGAAGTAACAAGAAGAGACATGGTACGCAACCAGACGATACGTCAAGGCCTTAAATCCTACCCCCTGCAGACCCAAGTAGAACAGTCCCAATTAAGATGGTTTGTCCATGTCTGCAGAATGGGAGAAGATCGGATACCACGACAAGCATGGGAAACAAAGAGCCAAGGATCCAGACCCCGAGGACGACCCAGAGTCCGCTGAGAGGACAACATTAGACAATCTTTGAAGGATCGAGGACTAGAATGGAACCAGGCCAAGAGGAAGACAGCCGATAGGATAGTCTGGCGCTCTCTCTTCCAAACCTCTACACCTCACGGTAGAAGGGGAACGACTAAGTAAGGGACAGACAGTCCATCAGGGAAACATGACCCCTGACTCCAAGAATTTAGAGAAACTAAAGAAAGCTCCGAGGCCACAAACCAAGAAAGACGTGAGATCCTTTGTCTCATTATGGGGTTTCTACCAAAAGTATATCAAAAACTTTAATTCCATATGTGCACCGTTAACTGATTTGACACGCAAAGGAAATCCAGATCGAATTACATGGACAGCACAATGTGAATTGGCATACCAGGAATTGAAGGAAAAGCTCACAAGCAAACCTATTTTGAAATTACCTGACTTAAGTCAAGAATTCATTGTGAGAACGGATGCAAGTAATATCGGGTTGGGCGCGACCCTGTTACAGAAATCAGATGCACTGAATGGGGAATTAAGCTCAGTGGCATATGCTAGCAGAAAGTTGAATAAAGCTGAAACCAATTATTCAACTAGCGAAAAAGAATTTCTGGCAGTAATATGGGCGATCAAGAAATTCAATATTTATCTGTATGGGAAGGCATTCAAGTTGCAAACGGATCACAAACCCTTGTCGTTTCTAGCGCAGGCTAGGCATGAAAATTCGAGGTTACTCAGATGGTCCTTACTTTTGCAGCCATTCCAGTTCAGCATAGAGTATATTTCTGGAAAAACTAACCTGGGTGCGGATTTTCTAAAACGCCATCCGTGTGATGAGAATCACCGTAAGCACCAGGAATAATATTTAATTTCTCTATGTGTATATAGAATTATAGACTGACATATAACGTCTGTTTTAAGTGGGGAGAATTTGTCGTGAGACATTCTAAATCCACATATATAAATTAAAAAATAAATGTAAAGCCTAACGAATTAATTCAATCAAAGGAAAGAAGAATGGTAAAAGAACAGTGCGGTCACAATAGCGTACGCCTGTGTTATAGAACGTCATGCTAGTTAAACAAGAAATCCCCTTTTTATGCTCCGTCTGCATAATTGTAACGCTTTCACGTTTGCTAGTAAAGCCTACTGCATAAAATACACGCGTTTCTAAAAAATAAAACTAGTACTATATTTCTTGTACGACCTTGAGAGAGACACTGCGTAATGACCTAGATTTAATATTCCATTAATGTCATTTTATGCACTACGTAAAATAAAAGACAGACGGGCTTAGAAGAGAGAGAGAGAGAGAGAGAGAGAGAGAGAGAGAGAGATGTACGGAGGAACGCATGCAATACTACCACGTCTCGCGATATAAAATTAATGCCACCCCACGCGAAAGGCATGCAGGCTTGATTTTTTTCAAATAAACAGTGACAAAAAACACTACCAATACGAGGTAAGGTTTTAAAAAACATGTTTAATGCTTATTAGGAAACATGACACAATACTGTTTTATGTCTGAAATCCTGACATTAGCCTGACAGTACAGAAGACACCCCATCGTATAGAAGTGAGCGGGTGGTAGAAGAAAATACATATTTTGAACGCAGCCACTTAGCTCCATTAAACTTATATATTTGGGTGCCTTAGGACTTGCTGACAAAGAATATGTTAGGTGTTAAGCAAATAGTCTAATAATTAACAAATTATAGCCAAAATACTATAGTGGTGTTGTCTGACAACACAGCATCATATTTGCTCATAATGGTGCTTTAGAGGAAATGAGGCCACCACGTTAAATCCGATTTGATTGGCTAGAATAATATGTAAGGCGAAACATGATTAGTCGATGGCAAATACTATTTTTGGTTGTTAATGGCAACGATAGGAAGGGTACTTTTTTTCAAAAGCTTTTGTAAACATGGTCTCATTGGCTAGACCATTTACTATAGTCAATTGAGGAGCGTCAGTTCAGTGCCACTTTTTGAAAATCCAATTTGTAGAAGCAAATGCGTTGAGAACCAGCTCATATTTTTCTAATAAAAGCCTGGGACAGAGGCAGATCGGAATTGTGCCATAATTCATCGCCAGTCAACGTATTTGTTTAATATTTCCTTGAATTGTGGTAAGCTAGACATATTTGATATCTTTTTGATGAAAATTGAATGTGAATTGATAATTTATGTCTGTACGTGTGTGGTTCAGTAACAAACAAGAGGCAAAGCCTAGATATTGCTCCCCCATGAACAAAACTTGTCGGAGAGGAGTATAACTGCATGGGATTGCCAAATAGTACTATGACACCTATCTTATTGAATAGAGGGAAATAATGCTGGAATTGCAGAGGCGTTGTAACCATTAGGGAGAGGAATACTGGTGTATATTGATACATGAGAAGCTAGCAGTTGGTCTACCGCGCTGAACTCGGTGTTTGTTATGTATTGTGCTTCAGTGTGGAAATAGATTATAAATTAGTTCGGAAGTAGGAGGTACAACCTTCTTGTTTCAGGGACCGTGGTACTAAAATATTAAAGCAGCACCTGGTCTGAGTTGTGCTGAATCCAGAGGCTGGTAGCATACTCCTTGGTCAAGATATCGACCAGTGTTGTTTCTCAAGAAAACGGTGAAGCAATCGAGCAGAGGAGTCAGAGTTCCTGCCGCCCACACAGAAGTTAAGATTTCGTTGGCCAGAGCAGCTCAATCTTGTGTATACCCCCCTCTAAAAGTGACTTTACATTAAATCAAGAGGGACATTTATTTGTTTCAAATAAAAAGAAACTGTGAACCTTTCCAATATTATTTCCACCAGAAACAAACACTTGAAGTCATGATGACAAACAACAACCTAGCTTGAAAAGCCAGTATTACCTCATAGTACTACATCACAACTTACACACATATTGTAACCATAATATATGTCAATACAAAGATCCTATCTATAAATTGTGTACATACAACTTGTGATTTCATTTGATTGTGATTCCTGGTTCACTTTGTAGTGAATCAGGATATCTATTATTGAAAGGAATTAATACATATTTTAAAAGTTGACACTTGACTTATTAAGATAGTATTATAGAGTGTTCTATGTATGTGAGTGTCACAGTGTTGTAAAGTATTGTGGATTAAACTAAATTGTTTATCTGTCTGTTGGTTGTTGTAAACATACACTTCATCACTATCATAACCCTAGACATTCAACGTAGTCATATCATATATTCCAGAATAAGTCTGACTGAGGTCTAAATGTGGTAGCAAAGTAAGGTCATCTGTAACACACCACACTTATTAAATACAGATACCTTCACAGCTGATCTCAGTCAGTACATTAAGTCCCCTATAAATATTTATATCATCCCACTTTACCACAGTAATAATTAAATCATCTATGGATTTGTAACACATATAATAAATTTAATGATCACTTATTCTTTAACAATTATAAAATAAATGAAGGATGGTGTTTTAAGGTTAGTTTTCGTCATTGAAATTCGCTGGACAATGAATAGGTTTTAAAAAATGAAATGTTTATTTGCGCTCAGGCCTGATAAAGTTTGACTTAGCTTCCAGAGCAATGAAGTTTTCTGTTGATTGCTTCGTCAGTAGTCGAGTTTTGTGGTGAGGACATGTTCCAAACGTGAGTGCAAGGGGTAACCGTCCTCGTGAATGCGAGTATCTTCACAGGCCGTTGAAGGTAGGCGTCTAGTGTTGACAACACGCTCTGAACGATGGACTCGTATGCTAAACTGGTCTCGTAGACTGCTAGCACAAACTTTAGAGGAACACAAAAACCTCTGCTAAGTTTATGTTTTCTGATACTAAACAGGTGCCTTTTCGCTGTCTATTCCAACGACTCTTTTTCTCAGTAATTTACCCCCCCCCCCCCCCCAACCCGAGTATACATTATAGCTCAGTGGATATGATATAAATTCACCATTACTTTCAGTTAGTCTGAGCGAAATCTATGTCTGGACAGCGGAGAATGCAATGGCGTGTCCCTGAGTTAACATGTCTAAGTATACATATAACTTATTACAAATGATAATAAATATATACACATGATGTCATCATCATCCACTCCTTGCTCCACTTGGAGCCTGGGGTTACCTCTGCTTTTGGTTCTCTGTGAGACCCACATGAAGCAATCACCAGCGCTTTGCTGTGGTAGTTCATGAATGTATCGTTTTCATATGCTGAGGTTGCCAGCCTCGTATGGACCTGTACAACCAACAGCAAGTTCAAACATGTCAAATTTAAAATATAAAATATATGGTACAACTCCACCCAATAGATGGGAAATCTAGACTTCTTGCTGTCTAAAATAGTCTCGGCAACTTGATGAAGATGCCTCGAACACGTGTCTGGGGTATTACTTTTGTTTTAGAATCCCTCTGTGATATGTGACCAGGTCCTGTAGAATACCGGTTTCCATATTAATAAGGTTAGAGTTTTATTTCTGTTTTTCCAGAAGATGCTCCAATACGTTTTTGTGTCCGGTTCTTTCATTCAAAATCCTGACTCTATTCTTTCCTGGCGTTTTCTGGGCTGTACTTTGACGATTTGGCGTGCAGTGTCGTATATCTCAAAATTGCTACGTTATATCGCAGTTTTCCTGTCCACGCGTCCATCTTGTTTTCGAACCGGCTTCCAATCAGAACAAATGTATATTTCCTGCTCTCCTTTGATCCAATACATGAGCAATATTGAGGTGGATCGGGGCTGTTGCCACCGTTTTGTTGATTTCTATTTTTGATCCTTTATACATTTTATTGAAGAATGATGGTTCATGTATTATTATTCTTTGTACTTTAATTAATCTTCAATCTGTCCTTATTGGAGCCATGGTGCTGATTCAGATGGTGTTCGCGAATGATGAGTAATATAATAAAGTCCACTGTGTGAATCAACAAAGATCCGATTTGTTCGAGTCCACGAAAACAGTGTACGTTTATTTCACAATCAATATATATATACGAATTCAATTGCATCAAATAGTTATATCAGAGTCCTCTGCGCAGTCCATTTCAATATTATATATATTATTTGCTCTGTCGTCAAAAGGTCCGACTATTTACACACGATGTTATTTATGCAACGATCGTTTTAGGTATAATTTGAACATTGGCTGTATATATTATTTTAGGTATTATGAAACAATTTACTACTACACTCCTTCCAAAAATGGTAGTTGTTTTGTGTTTATACTTTTCCAGCATGTTTCGGATTTTCTCTAATAATTTTACCCATATTTCTGTGTTAGGTTCATGTGGGTTAAAAGCATAATTTATTCCATGAATTTTAATTTTGTTTACCTGTGTTAGTTGAAAAGGAAAATCCGATTTATTTGCCCATCTGCCTATTCTCATTATACTAGACTTCTGAATATTTAGTTTAGATTTGCTAGCATATCCAAAACTGTGTGAAAATTTCAAATATGTTTTTTATAGAATCCTTTGTTGTTGGAAAGAATATCGTGTCATCAGCATAAGCTAATATCTTCCTTTCACCTTTACCTGGAACGAAGGTTCCCGTAATGTTTGTGTCTTGTCTTATTCTTTCCAAAACTGGTTCTAGTGTTAATACATATAACAAGGGTGACAATGGGCATCCTTGTCGGACGGATCTAGATAATTTAAAGGGTTCGGTTAAACCATGGTTAAACAATATTTTTACTTTCAGGTTTATTGTATAGGATTCTAACCCATGTTCTAAAATACTCCCCTATATTGTTTGCTTGTAAGCTTTTATGTAAAAAGGAGTGTGACACCCTATCAAAAGCTTTCTCTTGGTCTAATGACAATATTGCACTCTGACACTGTCTATCATGTGTGTATGTGATCAAGTCTCTTATGAAGTGCGTGTGTCTACAAATGTTCCTACCTTGTACACTGTTGATCTTCATGGATCATGTTATGCATGTGTGGTTTAAGCTTGAGAGTGAGAGCTTTAGCCAGAATTTTGTAATCGGTATTTAAAAGGGAGATGGGAATATAATTCTTAATTGACTTTGTGTCAGTGTTTTCCTTGGGTATTAATGTGATATAGGACTGATTTAAACTGTTCGGGAGTTCTCCTTTCTGGAATGCTTCTTCAAACATTTTGATTAGAATGGGCCTTAAAAAGAGGAAGAAAGCCTTGTAAAATTCTGCAGTGAGCCCATCCGGTCCGGGTGCTTTATCTTTTTGAAAGGTACTAAGGGCCTCTTTGTTACAGTGTGATTTTACTGTAACACCTTCTGCAGGCGGGATTGCTGGACAAAGTTAATATATAGTTTTGCTGATGAATGGCGATCAGCATAGGTCGGGCTTACGGATGGCCGACAGGTGTGTGACTATGTAAATTATAACATACGCAAATGTTGAAGGGTTCTGGCATACCTGAACAGACTGGAGCCACACACCACAACAAACATAGGAGTCAGGAACGTTGAAACTCCTGATAACGTTATACACTGTTTATTCACTACACAGTCACGTAGACATCACAGTAATACAGTTCACATCAAGTCATGGAGCATCGACAGTTCATAATATACGTATACAGAATAAACAGTACATTAACAAGCCATAATATCCAAGGCTTTGAATCAATATGAATATAATCTCTCCCAATCTTCACTAAAGCCTCTAAAACTAAAGCTATGAACTTTTCTAACGAGACCTTTGATATCATCTTGAACGGGGAAAAACTACAGAAAGTTGAAAGTTTCAATTATTTAGGCAGTAAAATGACTCAGGATGGTGACACAACAAGAGAAATCCATACTAGAATTGCTTTGGCAGCTAGCGCCTTCAATAGATTATCTAACATTTGGAAATTACGATCATTGAATATACATACCAAGCTTGTCTCATCAAATGTTATCTTCAAGAGTTGAAAATAACAAAAAGGGATTGGAGAACAAGTAATACATTGTAGAAAACTCATGAACATCAGTTGGAAAGAATTCAAGACTAATCGACAAATAAGAGAAGACTCTAGGCAGAAATATGTCTCCGACTATATAAGGAAAAGACGATGGTCTTATATCGGTCATGTCCTACGAATGCAAAACAACAGAATACCACTACAGGCGCTCACTTGGGTTCCTGAGGGTAAGAGGAAAAAAGGAAGACCAAAAGAAACACTCAGAAGAACAATAATTTGGGATTAAACAATGTGCAATATGGAAGCAATGCCTTATGCGCCGTGTTTGGTGCTTAAAGAATTTATTATTTATTATTATTAATCTTCACTTGAATACACAGTACATTGGTAAGCCATAATATCCAAGGCTTTGAATCAATATGAATATAATATCTCTCAATCTTCAATTGAATACGCAGTACATTGGTAAGCCATAATATCCAAGGCTTTGAATCAATATAAATATAATATCTCTCAATCTTCAATTGAATACACAGTACATTGGTAAGCCATAATATCCAAGGCTTTGAATCAATATGAATATAATATCTCTCAATCTTCAATAACGTACATTCTGGAATTATCAAATATTCCTTTTTTTACAAAAATATATTCTGGAACATACTAGCGAAATGGATAACGTCCATTCCCAAGCTCTGCCAGAAAACGTACTGTCACGAAAAATCAGCTGCTCAAAACAGCTCAGTAAAAATTCATTCAAGCGCGAACTCGCAGCTTGAGATGTGAGCTCAATTCATCCGCCTTTCCCCCAAACTATTTCATATAACATTCGATCAGTTTCTTTATCCTATCTTTAAATAAAGTAACAACTGGTCAGGTAACAGTTTAAACATTACTGAGTATACAAACCCCCGACTAAAAATTTTTTCATCACGCAGAGCGTGTTTACTAGCGTGTACAAAAATTCGACCCGTACATTCCAGTCTTTAACACTTAACTCCCCTTAATTAAAATATGACTTAACAGACTACACCGGCCCCCGGGGGAAAAAAATGATATGATCATTTTTTTGTTGTTGAAAAAATACATCGAACAAAAAATTAAAAACAATTGAGGTCGATGCAATTATAATATCTACACATAAGGATTACACTATGTTAAGTCATGTTAACAAAAAAGAACAAAAGAGGGGTAGAAGTAAGTGTAAAGTAAAAAAAATGAAGTATAGAAAGATAATGAGATAAGCATACGAAGATCAACAAATTCAAAGAAATATGAAGTATATCAAGTATATACTAGCTATGATATCATAAGTGAAAAGTAAAAAGACCAGATGAAGTACAAGAAGAATGAGCAGACAATGATATATCATGGTAAACAATAAGTTAAACACTGCATATTTATACCAAAACACAAATAACTAGGTACCATTTAAAAATAACATAATGTGCATGATAACCAAGTTAATAAACTTATAAAGTACCAATGATGAACTTATTATAAGCATCAATTAATAATATCGCTATGCGTAGTTACCCCTAGCGCACAATCAAGCGCTGGGCAAAGAAAAAATACATCACAACCTCAGAAAAAACACTTTTCAATGTACTAATATCGCTATACATAGTTACCCCTAGCACACAATCAAGCGCTGGGCAAAGAAAAAATACATCACAATGTCAGAAAAAATACCTTTTTCTTGTCTTCATTTTTTTTTTAAATTGTACAATACCCAAATGTATCGTAATGATCAGTTAGGTAAAAATAATAGCATCATTACAATTGTCATACGTTCAACATTTATCAAAACACAGTAGTATAAGAACAATATGGTAATGAATTGGTGCATAAAGATGAACCAACATACTATCTTAAAAAACTTATATCATATCCTAATACGATACTATCTAATATACTATACTATACTAATATACAATATTATCTACTATCCTAAATAAGTTACATAGAAAGGACAACTCTAGTAGTCTTGGACCATCCTATGCACACGACGATACCAAAAACATCTAGAGTGGCGTCAAACTGCCGACTGGCTTCACTGGAACAGCAAATCTTGCGATATATACTATAGGTTGTAGAGTAACAGCCTAATCAAACAATATAGCAGCTCTGACTCTCATGGAAAAGCCGTTGCTGTGAAAAAACACAAATGAAAATCTCTGTTTGGTAAAGGTAGGATTTTGTGACAGGCAACAGTAATTTTAATTTTAACCTATCAAATGTGGCCGTGTAAACTTCCGACCCCTGTACGATGTTAATCAAACCTTCCTCCGTTACACAAGAAAGGGTAACAGAGAAAGTAGCACAGACGAACTTAGGATCATGAATTAAACAGGGTCATAAAAGTGTTCTACCAGTGTGCGTTAATGTATAATAGTGTCGTGGGTATATAAGTAATCCCGGAATCTAAAAGGAAATCTAAAAAATGACAGTTAAGCAGAACCATGCGGGCATCGAGACAGTATGTCTGCCATCACATTATTCGAACCTCGAATAGCTCGTATAGAAAAGTGAAAGGGCTGTAGCGAAATAGCATAACGAATGGATCTTGAGCTCTTCAAGTCCTTATTCTGTATAGCTGTGAGAGCTTTTTGGTCAATTTCTACTATGAAATGCGCACCAAGAAGGAATCTCTGGAGTTTAAGAATCGCCCAGACCATAGCTAATAATTCTCGGTCTAGGACAGAGTAGTTCCGTTCTGCCGCAGTCAGCTTCCTAGAGACATACATCACTGGATGCAAAGTTTCAGAATACTCTTGCATCAATGCGGCCCCAATCCCTGTCGATGAGGCGTCACTGCGAAGAATAAAAGGCTTATCTGCATTGGGTAGGCGTAAAATAGGAGAGGAAGAAAATAATAGCTTAATTGTCTCTAAAGAGGTTTGGCATTCTGGGGACCAGTGTACTAAGTTAGGCGACCCCTTTTTCAACAGAGTAGAAAGAGGTGCAGTGATTGATGATAGGTGTGGGATAAATCTTCCATAAAATTGAATTAGACCTAGAAGACTACGAACCTGTTTTTTTTTTTTTTTTTGTCTTAGGAATAGTGACATTGAGGATTTTCGAAGTGTTATGGTCCTCCGTCTGTAAGAAACCATGACCAACCAGGTGGCCCAAAAAAGAAATGTCACTGAACCCAACATGAGCTTTAGACGGTTTAGCCGTCAAATTGTGAGAGCGTAGTGTAGACAAAAGTTCAGACAGACCTTTAAAATGACCTTCCCAAGAATCACTAAAAAGGCAAATATCGTCCAAGTACGCAATAACATCTGGACGATGTGAAAGAATTCGACGCATCATGCGTACAAAAGTTGCTGGGGCATTGACGAGACCGAAAGGCATGAAGTTCCATTGAAACAAACCCTGAGGTGTAGAAAAGGCAGTAAGAGGTTTGGCGCGTTCAGTAAGAGGAACTTGCCAATATCCCTTGGACAAGTCGAGTTTAGTAAAGAATAGGGAATCAGAAAGCTTGATGAGCAGATCTTCCAACAAAGGCATTGGTTCTGCATCAAATTTAGTCACTTGGTTTAATTTACGATAGTCGACACAAAGACGTATGTTATTGTCTTTCTTCCGGACAATAACCATAGAAGAGGAATATGCCGAAGTAGATGGTTCAATTATATTTAACTGTAGCATTTCATCTAATTCTTTTTCGACCTGTGTTTGAAAATGTAATGGAATTGGGTAAGGTCGGACTCTAATAGGGTTGTAATCAGTGAGTGTTATGTCATGTGTAATGACCGATGTTTGACCAGGAATGTCAATAAGGACGTCCTGAAAATTTCGCAATAAAGAAGAGACTTGTTGCTGTCTTTCTGTAGATAACTCCGAAGAAATAGTTACATTTTCCCATGATTCTGTTGAATGAAGTGGGACAACAGGAAGAGGAAGATTTACATCGTAGAAGGTAGCCTCTTCCTCCTGAATAACCGATAGAAATGCATAGTGATTATGACGGACCGGAGGGTCGTCTGTCGCCTGAAAAACAGACTGTAGGTAGTCTAGACGGTCATGAAATTCTTTCAGCATATTAATATGATAGGTTTTATGCTTCCCGTCAACATCGACAACATAGTCGACATCAGAAATTCTAGAGATAACGGTATAAAGACCTTTCCATGAAATAAGAAGTCGATTGTCTCTACGAGGGAGTAATACAAATGCCTCGTCACCAGGATAGAGTTGTCGTAGACCCCTGTATCTATTTGCGAAGAGCCTCGCCTTCTCCTTAGCAGACTCAGATGCAGAGGTAGCTAACCTACATGAATCGATAATTTTCTGTCTCAGAGAAATGACACATTCGTAGGAAGATTGAGTGTCATCATTGATATCATCAGCAGTTAATAGGTCGTGAAGCAACGACATGGGACCACGAAGTTGCGCACCAAAAACGAGCTCGAAAGGTGAAAACCCCGTATGCTCATTTGGCACTTCTCTATACGCGAAAAGAGCAGCGGGTAAAACCCTGTCCCAATCCTGAGGATGGTCCTCAGTTATCTTTCCAAGTAAATTCTTAAGCGTTCTATTCTGACGCTCGACTAACCCGTTTGACATAGGGTGAAAAACACTGCTTAGAGACCTTTCAATGCGGAGCATGGCCATCACCTGAGACATAGAGTCTGATACCAATTGTGTGCCATGATCAGATAAGATTTGTTTGGGAAAACCCAGACGCGAGAACATTAGCCAAAGAGCATCTGCCACATCAGCAGAAGAAACGTTCTTAAGAGGTATAGCCTCTGGCCAACGTGTACACATGTCAATACATGTAAAGATGTATTGGTGTCCCCTGGCAGACTTGATTTTAAAAGGACCAATAATGTCAATTGCCATTTTCTGAAAAAGACGAATAGGAATATCTGCAGCTTGGATAGGTGCTGCATGGCGTGGACCTCGTGGCTTAACCTCCTGACGTATCTTACAGGAGCGACAATAAATAGTTATATCTCTACTTACGCTCGGCCAAAAGAAGGAAGAAAGAACCCTAGATTTAGTACGGGAAAATCCCATATGTCCTGCACATTGAGAGTCGTGGGCATGTTGCAAAATCCGAACTCTCATGTCAGTAGGTACAAGAATTTGCGAACGTATGGACGAAGTAGAACCTCGTACCATTCGAACTAGTACTCCATTCTTAATTAAGAACCAATATTTAAGATCTGTGTCACAATTTGCATTATCTTGTTTAACTAGGAGAAACAATTTTTGTAATGATGTATCATTTTGCTGAAGTTTGATAAAAGACTCTCGTGAAATCACGGAGTGAGCATCCTGATTATGTACTTCATTAATTTCAGCAGATGGAGTCTGTAAAAGATTTTGAGCTTGTGCTCTAGTAGTGACTGCATAAGCAGCCTGAATGTTTTGCTCTTCCCAGATAGCAATCTGTTGAGGGGTACAATCCTTAATTCCTTGTATACGTCCGACGATAAGGTCTGCAATAGGATTCGAGAGCATACATGCATGGACATGTCCCGTAAAAAAGGGAGTGGCTATGTGGACGATAGCAGTCGGGAAAGTTTCAATTGTCCCACCGAATGTCACACATTTCACTTCATCACCAGTGGCACAGGAAGGATGTATCAGAGACTGGTTAACCCCAACAGTTGTGCATCCAGAATCAAAGAGAACTGAGACTGGATTATTATTCACAAACCCCTTATGTAGAGTAAGAGACCCTCTTCCGTCATGCGCAGCTAAGGCAGGAAGAGTGGGTAGAGGATGACCGCAACTCAATGTAGTTATAGCTGTAGGTTGGAACAAAGTTGTGCACTCCGGGCACTGAGATACTCTCTCGAAATCGAAAGCAGAGCAAGCAGTAGCATTAGAGACACTATTATCATTGTTACCTTGATCATTAATAAACTGGGGCTTTTGTTGAGCAGAGTTAGCATGGCGATGCGATCTATTATATGGAGATTTACCGTCGTATCGCGATCTATCGCGACTATTATCTCTATTGGGAGCATTGTTATTTGCTCTATTGAAACTATTGTTCTGATTTGAACCCCAGTTAGCATTGTCGCGAATACTATTTCCCCTTTGATCAAAATATCTATTCGATGGATTTTGTTGTCTCCGAGAAAAATTATTGTAGGGTTGATAATCTCTATTGTAGTTACCGCTTCCAAAATTTCCATAATTGTTCGAACCAAAATGTTGAGGACCGTTAAATTGTCTCCAGTTCCTTGAAGAAGGAGAATTACTACGTGATGGACCCCCTTGGTACTGTCCAAAATCACGATTATCTCTCCTACCAAAATTGCGATCCGCACTTTGTGATCTACGGCGCAAATTAGGTCTATATGGTATTGCTGAAGCCACGGGTAAACCTTCTCTGACCTCAGAGTGGCTAACAATCACATTTGGGTGTGCAGTGACGTATTGGCGACAGTATTGTTCCATATCTTTCAAGTTTGTAGATTTTCGCTCATGTAAAAAAGAAAGAAAAGAAGCGTTTACAGACGACATGACTTTGTCACGAAGCAATAAGTCCATGAGGGCTTCGTATGTATGTTCAGTTTTTGAAAGTTCTACCCAACGGGAAAACGTAGGCGAATATTTGCTATAAAGTTTGAAAAATCTTCCCTGTCTCTGGCAATAGAGACTTAAAGCGTAGGCGATAACCGTCTTCATCCAGTTGGTATTTTTTTAACAAGACCGCTCTGACAACATCATAGTTATTCTTGTCAGGGCCCTCTAACATACTTATAGTGTTCATAGCTTCACCCTTAAGTATTTCCATAAGTCGTGCACAATATTCCGACTTGTCTATCTTATGAGATTCGCATGCAAGTTCAAATCTATTCAGATAGAATGAAATATCGTCATAGGCAGAGTTGAAAGCAGGCAATCTGATTTTATAAGAATTAGTATTTGCCTTATTAGAAGTTGTTTGATTGTTTGTCTCATTTTGTGTATTACCAATATTCACTACCTTTATTTTCTCCAGTTCCATAGATAAGATCCTTTCCTCGTGTAGTCTTTGGTTTTCTTCAGCATGCATCTGAAGCTTTCTTTCTTCCATTTGCATTTGAATTTTTCTATCCTCAGTCTCTAATTTCTGTTTTTCCATTTCCATTTGCTGTTGCATTTTTCTATCTTGAGCCTCTAATTTCTGTTTTTCAGCCTCCATTTGAAATTTTCTCTCTTCTGCCTGCATCTGCAATTTCCTATCTTCAGCCTCCATTTCAAGTTTCTTTTCTTCTAACTTCTGCGCCTTGGCATATTCTACAAGTGTGAATTCTTTTAATTCCTCAGTAGTTATACCAAGGGATTTCCCTTGTTTAATGAAATAATCCAAACTAGACATTATGCTGTATTTTACAAGATATGTAAGTAATGTAAATATCCAGGAGAAACTCACACTATCCAATCTTCGTGGGTGACAAGTCATGGAGCATCGACAGTTCATAATATACGTATACAGAATAAACAGTACATTAACAAGCCATAATATCCAAGGCTTTGAATCAATATGAATATAATCTCTCCCAATCTTCACTTGAATACACAGTACATTGGTAAGCCATAATATCCAAGGCTTTGAATCAATATGAATATAATATCTCTCAATCTTCAATTGAATACGCAGTACATTGGTAAGCCATAATATCCAAGGCTTTGAATCAATATGAATATAATATCTCTCAATCTTCAATAACGTAAATTCTGGAATTATCAAATATTCCTTTTTTCACAAAAATATATTCTGGAACACACTAGCGAAATGGATAACGTCCATTCCCAAGCTCTGCCAGAAAACGTACTGTCACGAAAAATCAGCTGCTCAAAACAGCTCAGTAAAAATTCATTCAAGCGCGAACTCAAAGCTTGAGATGTGAGCTGAATTCATCCGCCTTTCTCCCCAAACAATTTCATAGAACATTTGACCAGTTTCTTTATCCTATCTTTAAACAAAGTAACAATTGGTCAGGTAACAGTTTTAACATTACTGAGCATACAAACCCCCGACTAAAAAATTCTCTCATCACGCAGAGCGTGTTTACTAGCGTGTACAAAAATTCGACCCGTACATTCCAGTCTTTAACACTTAACTCCCCTTAATTAAAATATGACTTAACACTCTTGTAAATTGGCTAAAGTTAAAGGTTGATCTAGTTTCTCACTTTCCTCTTCGCTTAAACACTTTGCGTATTGTAGAAATTTATCTTGCACATGTGTGTCAGTTTCTTCTTCTTAGTGTACAGTTGCTTGTAGTATTCGAAGAAAGCGTGACTAATGCTAGTGTTGTCTGTTTGTTGTTGTCCGTTCATATCTATAATTTCGTGTATCTGTCTACTGCGCTGTACGTTTTGCTGTATTGCTAAATATTGTATACTAGGTATTTCTTGTGTTATGGTGTTTAATTTTGCCCTGAGGAGTGCCCCCTGATAGGTGTACTGTTTGTACTGCTCTAACTGTTCCTGTAAAATACGTATGTGTGGGTTCGTGTTATCTAAACTTTTGGTTCAATTGATTGCTTCTTCTAAAATCTCCTCTTCTTTTTAAAACTTCCTATGTATAAAAGTAGCTAAAATCTGTGTCCTATCTCTTATTGTATTTTTTAACATGTCCCAATATTGTGCAATGTTGTTTTTGGGAATGTCTTGCATGTACCCTTGTATTAGTTGTGATATTTGCTCAGTGTAAGAAGTGTTTTTAAGTAGATTATTGTTAAATTTCCAATGCGGGGATCTCTTTAATTTCATGTGTGTGTGTGTCCCGTACCTAAAATTGTGTAAACTGCTTGATGATCTGTAAATTTAATTGTATTTTTTATATGATAAGGTTTGTGTATATTGTAATGTCTAGATGCATAAACTCTGTCCAGTCTCGAGGCTTGCCTAAGATGTGGGTGTGATTTGTCGTAGTGCGTAAAGGCCCGTTTATGTGGTTCTATTTTTCTGTAGACGTCCGAGAGGTCGTGTTCGTCTAACATAGTTTGTATTTGTCGTAAAAGTGAAGACTTTTCTCGCGCCTGTGCTTCTGCAGAGCTTCTAGACAGATCTAGATTGGACAGGACACAATTAAAGTCTACACCCAAAATCATTTTAGTTCCTTTATAATGTCTCGTTATGATGTCGTATAATCCGTCATAAAAACTGGGTCGGTCAATTTTCGTCGCTGGTGCGTATATGTTGATTAGTGTGTGTGTGTCTTGTCTGTTGTTTTTGTTCTGTATTTGTATTATGACAGTTCTGCCACAACTGTCTATTCTATTGTGTACTGCCTCCCAATCTTCGCTAATCTGCAGAATAGCCACTCCGGCGTGACTGGTGCCTAAGCCGAACCAGCCATGCTTAAGTCCTAATTTAGTTACCAACTGTTTGGCATGAAAAACAGAGGTAATACCGGTTTGTTGTAAAAATAAGAAATCCGGTTTATTTTTCTAAAATCAATTTGATGACATCATAACCCTCCACTCCCAAAGGAGCATAGGCCTTCAACAAACACATGCCAAGTCCTCCTGTCACGTGCCATCATCTCAAGTTCTTTCCATGTTCTCCTCATCATTTTTACCTCTGTTTCCAACTCTCTTCTCCATGTACTTCTTGGTCTTCCTCTGCCTCTCTTGCCCTGGGGGTTCCAGAACAAGGACTGTCTTGTAATGCTATCAACAGGTTTCCTCAGTGTGTGTCCTATCCATCGCCATCGTCTTCTTCTCATTTCTTGTTCCACTGGCACTTGTCTAGTTCTTGTCATCAGTTCCACGTTGGTAACCTTGTCATACCATTTTAATCCCTCTATTCTACGCAAGCACCCATTTATGAAAGTCTGCAGCTTTTTGGTTGTTGTCTTTGTTGTTCTCCAAATTTGATGACATGCTCTAGTTTATTTCTCAAACCATTAATATTGAGAGATATTATAACTAGGCTACTTGACACAGTGGTAACTGAAGGGTGGCCACTTGCCGCAACTAATCTGATCGGCAAAGTAGTAGGTTGGCCAAATTCCGCAACTAAACTACTCGGCAAATTGGTGGCTGAGGGCTGACCACTTGCTGTAACTAATCTGCTTGACAAGATGGTGGCTGAGAGCTGGCCATTTGTCGTTCCGCACTGATGATTAGGACCAAGTACGGACGAAACCGCGCTGCCCGGCACTCCCACCCCAGCGGGGGTGAGAGTTGACTGCTTAGTTGTGTTTAAGTGCATTATGGTGTGTTGGTGTGTGCGGTGAGTTCGTTTGTATTAACCTAAAACAAACCTATTAACATTAAGAAGAAACACAAACTCTTAAAATATAAGAGACACTCCTAAACTATAGTTATTATAATATTTCACTAACCAAATTACAGTACTGTTGGCGAGTCCTGTCCCCTGGGCTAACTGGAGGTTGTTCATCTTCCTGTACCTTTGCAGCTCTCTGTTCGTCTTCATGGAGGGACTTCTCGTGTTCCCGAGACTTGACCAAGAACAGGGCTGTCTATATTGGAACCTCATTCACTGATTGAGTCAAATTCTTGGTCATCTATAAAAAGACTTGCTTGTGTCATCATATTGTCCAGAGCGTCCTCTTCCGCGAGGGTCGCCCAGCTGGGGTACAGCTTATCTTGTACCGGCTTTGACTCCTCTCGGGACCGGCTGGATCCATCAACTTGGAATACAGTCAGCTCCGGCTCATCAACCACAGGTGTTGGCACCCACCTAGGAGAGGGCTTCGCAGTGTACGCGTTGTGCGACAGCGGCAAGTCTTGAGGTTTGGTTGGAGACGCCCTTTCTGGCTGGTATCGCCTACTTTCCTTTGACTTGGTCGGTTTGCATCTTCCTCTTACGTTTGTCGTAGATCACAGACGTATAACCGTCTTCATCTATGTTAGCCCTGGGACTCTCTGGGGCGGGAAGCTCTCTTGGCTGACTTGACTTACATTGCTCCGCCGGTGTTGTGTCGGCGACCGCTTCTTGAGCCTTCGCTTGCTTGACCTGGGGGCCGCTCGCTTCCTCGGACACTGACTGACCCAATGTGTGTCGAGCCCACAAATAGCACACTGTATTTTCCGCCCCTGTTGGGATGCCCACACTCGGTGGATCTTTTCTTCTTGGCCTTCCATCTTTAGGTGTATGAAGTGCGGCACCTGGTGTACCGAAGACATATAAAAAGTTCCACTTGTCATAAGCGGTTTTAATTCTCGACACTTCCGCCCTCTTATCTCTTGACACCGCCGCTGCAATGCGCTGGACCGCCTCGGTCTTCATCGTGGGGGGTATCCAGTGAAGGATCCCCTTGGACTTCTCTTTATCCTGGTGTTCAATATACACCGTCATTTGCGGGTTGGACCATTCAAATTTCCTGCCATGCAAGCCCTGATAATGTTTCATATGGGCTGCTGTCGTCAGCGTTGCGTACCATTTGAATGGGCATTCAAACCTGTATAAAGTGGTGACACCACTCGTTCAAACTCCGGCTGGTCCGGCTAATATACTGGAAATTAAAGAGTATGAGGCGCGATTTGCCTGTGGCCCAGTGATTGAAATGAACAACGTACCTTTTTTATGAATTTCACCTCCTTCTAGGTCTTCTTCCATGTTAATTAGGAAAACTGGCACAACTGGTGCTGACATTATATAATTAATCCTTCTTGGTTATACAACCAAATATGGAAAACAAAAGACACAGTTAGCCTAAACTTCGCTCTTGTGTTTTCAGTAATAAAGAATACGTCCGACTTGGATCAAGTTCGGAGTCTGAAGGGTACAATTATAACGTTGTCACGTGTTAGCATACCAACGTAACACGTCATCATAATCCTAGACAACTATACAAATTCGCGTTCAGTACCGTGAAGCGCGAAACATAATATATATTTATAGCATTTCAACCCCTTAATGTGTAACTTTAAAGGTGCTCACAATAATAGTGGCTCACATCATAAACCCTGTCGTAACAGGGGCGTTAGTTATTACCTTTACCATCGTGTTTTTAAATATTATTTGAAAATTTTAACACATGCCCTCATCTCCATAAACGGTCGGGCTCCTTCCGTTTACTCTTAGGTATCCTTTCAAATCAGATTTGCAACTGCATCCCTGCAAGATAGCGTCTTCGCTAATTTGTCTCCCCAGACGGGTTTATTTGGAATTATTATCACAGACAATCTCTGGACGGAAGTGATTATGCATCGCCTCCCCCTGTTTACAGGTGGGGTAATCTTAAACTTGTCGCTGATGCAGACACACCCAACCTGGCTTTCTTTGTATTCTCCGCCAAAGTGTCTGAAAGCGTTTGCGATGAACAACGCAACCAGCTGGATATTCTTGTCTGACGAAAATGAATTACGTAGACAGTCAACAAATACTTTCACATTTACCATATCATGACCGTCGTTTATATGTATGAGTTTCAAAACATTCGGCGATTAAAATGTTAATCTGCCGGCATGGGTTATTAGCCATGAAATGACACGATCGCAGTATGAAAAAAGGTAAATAAATCTGAGGAGTGGCGGGGGCGCAAATTTATGTGCCAAAAAAAAATGAAGAATTAAAATGAAATAATGTCAGAGAGAGAGAAAATATGTAAAATAGAACGACAAATTATGTGACAATCATAACTTGCGTTTGACAGGAGACACATAAGAGATATATATATTGATAGTACTATGCGACAGTCCTTGTTCTGGAACCCTAGGGTAAGAAAAATAGAAGGAGACCTAAAAATACACGGATGAGGTCATTGGAGACATACTTAATACAACAGAGCCGGCCCTAGTGATTTTTCAAGGTAGTGCAAGGGTTCATGCTGCCGCCTTGCCCAGTGCAGTACAGTATGTATTCTTACGAAACTCATTTTAATGCAGTTGAGTTGGACCATACTGTAATTTTCGCAAGTTATGTCCACTGTAGCGTGTTACAAAAACATAATACATTTATGTATCTGAAATCTTTTATTGTAGGTAATTTTTCTTATTCATGTTGGGGGATAAGAGCGCTGTTTTGTTTAATGAAAATACAATCGGTTTTTGTATCAGGAATTTTTTTTTTTTACTTTGGGATTTCCTTTCTATTTCTGTTGTTCTAATTTTAATGTTTTTTGTTTTTAAATAAATGTCAGCGCATCCCCCAAGTCGGCGCCCGGTGCGGCCGCACCATTCGCGGCCTACCCTGCTTACGAAGGATAAGAAGGCTTGGAAAGACCTTAAATTAATGGTACAGGCTTGGCGTGAAGTTTTTGGGAGTTATGTGCTCCAAATGTATCTAAAGGGTAATGATAACTGATGACAACTGCTTACTTAATGGGTATTATGTTAAGAACTGGGGTGCCTTGTGTCACCATTTCTTTTCCAATTGGCTGTAGATATACTTATTTACTTACTTAGTCGTTCCTCTTCTCCCCTGGGGTGTAGAGATTTGCCAGAGAGAGCGCCAAACTATCCTATCGGCTGTCATCCTCCTGGCCGGGTTTCAATCTAATCCTCGGTCCTTCAGAGATTGTCTAATGTTGTCCTTCCAGCGAACTCTGGGTCGTCCTGAAGGTCTGGATCCCTGGCTTTTAGTTTCCCATACTTGTCGTGGTAACCGGGGCTGTAGATATAATTCTGAAAAATCCGGAACTATCAGCATTCAGAAATTGAATTCATTGGACTCTGACAAAGTAGCAAGGCGGTTATGGCGGCTTGGAAAAAAATAAAGATGGTCTCTAGCAGATTCTTATTTAAAATCTGTATAGGTAATATGGTTGTATGTCACATGTCAAAAGTAATAAGAAGGTGAATTCCCTATTTCTTAAATAGATGAATGCAACAGTGTCAGACATTGTCAAGGGAAGTAACTCAGACTGACACCTGTATTTCGACACCAAAAATAACGTTTGTTAGTTGCCCTTAACCATTTGAAAATAAGAGGGGGAAAAAAGGAGCCAAGCATCTTTTTCGACAAACTTTCTTGTCTCTATGAAAACCTCTGAGACACTTACGAGAGGTACTAGGTTCAAATGACGGGATGAGTAACCCATTTGTGGCGGCTTAGAAAGAATAAAGAGTGGGCTCTTTAGATGGAAGAGATAATTGAGATAATGAATAAATACTTCATCTTTCCCGAAATTCCTCTGAAGATAGGTTTAGGCTCGAACAAGTAGGATTATAGAAGAGGTATTAAGGAAAGGGACTGATACAAGCGAAAGACATAGAAATGGCTTGTTCAAGGTATTCATCCCTTGCTACGCCTCTTCCGGAAGTATCCACGAGACATATCAGATCCGACAAATAGACATATGAATAGGCTGAGGATAGACCTCGACAAGTCCCCTAGTCGAGAAATAGAATACGTTTGAGATGACAATAAGCAAGGATAAATAAAATTAGGAGTAGGTAGTATAAGTATCAGTAGATAACATGGATTGGTCACGAAACATCACAATGTCACATTGCTAACAAATCAAGACTCAAAATACGAGCAAGTTACCGGCCAAAACATGGCGGGAAATAATTATAAATATTAGCAGGTTCAGCTGATATCTGTTCTCTTCCGAATGTACGTGCGTTCTCCTAATTGATGAGCATGCTCTTCACTGCATTATTTTAACTTTTCATTTTCTACATCTGGTCCCTGTGTGCTTGCAACTCTTGTCTGTTTTCTTCAAACAGATACGTGTTTCTCCATCTGCTGGTGTCTGCACGCGTCCATATCATGCATGATGTGGCATGCACTTTTCAACATGTTCTTCATCTTCCATCTTTTTCTGGTGTCTAGGCCTTCAGTCGGATCTCCCCACACCAGTATGTCAGCCAGTCACGTCTTTTTCATGTTATCACTTTCTTTGTTACTTCTGTATGTTTGTTCTCCGTGTGTTTTAGCGTCTTCCTTTATTTCTTCTACATTAGTAGCTTCACGCCAAGAACTACCTCGTTATGCTGCCTACGATATCCTTTCTCATTGTGTTCTATCCATTTTCAATATCTTTACGCCACCCCTTTTTTCCACTTGAATTAGTTTGCTTATTCCTTCGTCCTCACATTCGTGATCCTACCACATCGTTCACAGATCTACTTTTATTCTTGTAAACAGAATTGGGGGGGGGGGGGGGGGGTTTCTGCTTCTCAGCTTCTCAGTGCATATAGTAGCAACAGTAAAAATGTCTGAATATTAATTTTATCGTAAAGTAAAATTATCTATATATAAAATACGTTGATTTAAACACCTAATGTAAAGCTCACATTATTAAAGCTATGCTTTAAACAAACGACTACCTGACCTAGGTGATTGAAGAAATACATTTATCTATTCGGTATATAATGTTCACCATCCGACGCCTGCCTCTTCAAAACAACACGCAATGTATATTAGGAAACGGAGCACCTGCGGAACACCATTCAAAGTACTGCACTTGCCACTTTTGGTAAGAATACAGCGAAGTCAAATGACTGGTTTGATGCTTCATCAGATGTGATGACACCTGTCATTGAAGCTAAGCGCAGTGATGCGATTGAGTACAAACATTCACGAGTGCTAGAACCATACATATCCTGAAGGCTACGAGAAGCAAAGTTCAGCAAACTGCTCTACGTTGTGCAAATGACTACTGGCTCCAGCTCAGTGAGAGCATCCAGACCGCAGCGCAAACAGGCAAAACTAGACAAATGTATGACGGAATAAAGAAAGCCCTTGGTCCCCAAAAAAAGTAAGACGGCACCGCTAAAAACCATCAGCGGAGAGTAGCTAACCGATAAGGGTAACCAGATAGAGAGGTGGGTCGAGCACTACTCTGAGCTTTACGCTAGAGAAAATACCGTCACGCCTGCAGCTCTTGATGCTGTCAAATATATGCCAACTATGGAGGAGCTGGATGCTGAACCAACATTGGAATAACTCAGCAAGGTCATTGATAGCTTGGCCTCTGGCAAAGCACCAAGCAGTGATGAGATTCCTCTCGATTTAATCAAATGCCGTAAGAGAACGCTATTACACCCCCTACATAGGATGCTGTGCCAGTGCTGGGAAGAGACAAAGATTCCACAAGACATGGGGGATGCCAAGATTGTAACACTGTATAAAAATAAAGGAGATAGAACTGATTGCAATAACTACAGAGGCATCTCTGTTCTTAGTATTGTTGGTAAGGTTTTTGCCAGAGTCATCTTAATGCGACTACACAAGTTAGCTGAGCGCATATATCCAGAGCGCATATATCCAGAGTCACAGTGTGGATTCCGAGCTGGTAGATCAACAACAGACATGATCTTTTCTCTCCGCCAGCTTCAGGAAAAATCAATAGAGCAGAAAATGCCTTTGACACAGAAATTGACAGCCGCATTCGCAAAGCTGCAGCTACCTTTGCCCGCCTCACAACGCGTGTTTGGGGAAACTCCAAACTCACAATGAAGTCCAAAGCTGCGGTATATAACGACTGCGTCACCAGCACACTACTTTATTGCAGCGATACGTGGACAACCTATGCTAAGCAAGAAAGAAGGCTCACAACCTTCCATCTATGGTGTCTGCGACACTTCCTCGGCATTTCGTTGAAAGAAAAAAAGTGACAAATGTCGAGGTGTTGTCACGTGCTGGCTTTCAAAGCATGTATACACTGCTTAGACAGCGCAGACTACGCTGGCTTAGTCATGTCCGCCGCATTGAAGATGGTCGCATCCCGAAAATATCTTCTATGGACAACTGGCAGATGGCAAAAGAAACAGTTGGGCGATCGCAGCTGAGATTCAAAGATTTGTGTAAGACAGACCAGAGGGCACTGGACTTAAATCCAGAAACTTGGGAGGATGAAGCTGCCGATCGCACCAAATGGCGATGCTATATGCGGCCACCTCAGATTGGGCGAAAGGAAGCTCACACAACAAGCAGAAGAGAGGGGAAAACGTCGACACCAGGAAAATAAGCAGCTGAGAGCTGTCACTTCAGGGGCGCATTCCCATACTCACTTATGACTGAGGGGGCTATTGTATTATATTATATATATTATTTATTATTTTATTTAAAATTTTCCAATATAGGGAGATATATGCAAAATTTCAGCTCTCTGCGATGAGTGGAACAGATTTTGAGTGTCAAAGATGTGAAACGTAACCAGAAAAAATAAGAACACTCAGATGATTTTAAAGAAAAGTTTTTACAAAGGTCTTATGGTGACTATAACAACCGTACTAGACAGGGCAATTTAGGGCAGTATGTTTGTGCAGTAGTTTCATTACCTCCACAGGTATGCACATTTGATAAAACCACTATTAGAACCCGCACAATTTGAAATTGAAATTTTAGTGACTATATTAAAATATATTGTTGCTGAGTATTATAGGGAGCACAATCTAGATAGCAAAGTTCGTACAATGCACAATGATAACGGCCATCTTATCAGCATTAATTAATGATTATCCAGCCCGAGATTTTTCCCTGCCAAACTTACATAATAGCTACAACCACACATTTGCTACCGTCATAATTGCTACAGATGAAATTGCACTACTAGCACATTCACATCAATACATCCAGGAAAAAACGGATAGACTTAATAAGTTTAGCCAGCAGGTGGGCTTGAACATCAATTTAAAGAAGTCAGAGGTCATGACGCTCAATGTGAGCAACCCTGAGCCCATATCAGTAAGGAATCAGCAACTGGTATGTCGTGGAATATTCTAATCCACATATATAAATTATTAGGTAAATATGAAGCCTAACAAATAAAATTAATAAAGAAAAGAGCAATGGAAAAATAACAGATAAAAAGAGAAGGGAGAGGCAGAAAGCCGAACACTAAACACGCTTCGCGCGATACACAAATGCTGCCATCACGCGTGTAAGGCCATGCACTAACTTTTTTTCAGACGGACAGTGATAAAATACATTAACCATCCCAGAGTTAGGTTTTAAAATCATAAAAAACGCTTATTAGGAAAGATAACAATAGATGGGTTTACGTTTGAAAACATAACAGTACCCAGACAGCACATCTTCGAAACAGGAGGTAGAAGAAATTGCATATTTTGAACGCAGCCACGTAGCTCCTTTAAATTAGTATTTTTGGGTTCCTTAGGGCTTGCTGACAAAGAATATGTAAAACGTTACGCAAATAGTCCAGGAATTAATAAATTATACCCAGAATAAAATATTGGGGGTGCCTGACAGCATAAAATCATTTCTGCTCATAAGATTTTTTTTTAACGTGTTTGAAAAAAAATTTACGTTACAGAAATAGCCTACCATGTAAACTCCAAATTGATTGGAGCGCAACAAATGAAAGCCTAACCACGATTGGTCGGACTATAAATACTATCTTTCGTTGTCAGGGGAGACGGGGAAGGGTAACATTTTTTCAAACACTTGTCGAAACGGGGCTCATTGGTCAGACTCGCTGATATACACACTTGGGAGCGTTAGTTCGAAACCACTTGTTTAAATAAGCTTGATAAAGCATCAGTGCGTTGAAGCCAGCTTATATTTTGCTAAATAAAAGCCTGGAAGATAAGCAGATGGGAATTTGTGCCAGTTTGTGCCAGAATTCATTGCTAATCAACGTATCTGTGTTTATTCGTATGAATTGTGGTAAGCTTGAACCATTCAATATCTTTTAATGAAAATTGAATGTGAATTGTTGATTTATGCCTGTATATATATGTGTAGTTCAGTGGCCAACGTGAGGTAAAGCCTGTAATGCTCCAGCCTGAACAGAGGGTGTCGGAGAGAAGTAAAACGGCATGGAATGGCCAAACAGTACACTGACACCTGGATGATTGAATAGAAAGAAATAATGCTGGAATTGCAGAGGCGTAGTAACCATTAAGAAGGGTAATACTGGAATAAAGTATTTCAAATGAAGCTGACAGTTGGCCTAATGCTCTGAACTCAATGTTTGTGCTGTGTTGTGATCAGTGTAACAAGAGAGTTTAAGTTAGTTATGAAGTAGAAGGTACATCCTTCTTGATTTCAGGGACCGTGGTCTTGATGGTAGTGAGCAGCACCTGGTCAGAGCTTTGCTGAATCCAGAGTCGGACAGCATACTCCTTGGTCTTTTTAGCTATCAGTGAGGTGTCTCCTGAGCCCAGAGGAGAATTCGAGCAGAGGAGTCCTTTCCTGCCGCCATCACGCCAGATAAGCGAATTGGCCAGCTGAGCTCAACATTATGTCCCCTCATCTTGAAATGACTTTGTAAAAATAATATTAAGAGGGGAAATTAATTGTCTTAATATCAGGAACTGAGAACATCTCCAATACTAATTTCCTTAAGACAAACTATTGAAGTCATGATGACAACTACCAACAGAGCTTGAACAAAACCAAACCAGTATTACCTCATACTACTATTACACAACTGACACACATAGGATATTTGTAATAATATATGTCACTACCAGATTCATATTAATACATTCTGTACATAACTTGTAATTAAAATTGATTGTGATTCCTGGTTCCTTTGTATTTGAATCAGGACACATACACATTTATGACAGTAATGAATACATATTGTTATTTGAAAAGTTACGAGTGTCTCCTGTAAGATATTCTCATAGAGTGTTATATGCATGTGAGTGTCACAGTGTTGTCAAGAGTAGTGGATTAAATTAAATTGTTTATCTGTCTGTTGTTGTGACTTACACTTCACCATACTCATACCCTAGACACATAACGTAGCATCACACTATTCCAGAATAATTCTGACTGAGATATAGAGATATGTGGTAGCAAGTAAGGTTATCTATAATACACTACTCTTAATAGATATAGATACCTTCACAGCTGATCTCAGTCAGTACACTAAGTCCCCTATAAATATTTATAACATCCCACTTCACCACATATATTGGGGTCTCGCTCTTGGGATTTTGAATCTTTAACTATTAAAAATATTGGGGATAATTCACTTCAGGGAATATAAGAATTAAAAGGTATCCTTGGGTGGAATTAAATAAGGTTGAGCTCACGGTGCCTGTGTTGTCCATTAGAGATTGAATTGTTGGTTAGACATTATATAAAGTTACCTGATAGACAATGGCGGACCTGGCCAAATTTCGATCTGCTGCGGTTCAGACTGCAAAAGAGTTAGGATTAGATGGGCAAGTTATGGTTGCCTATGTCACGACGGAATGTGACAAATTTATTGAACGCGAAGAAAGAAGGTTTGAAGCCGAAAGAAGGTTAGAGGCTGAAAGGGAAATTAAGAAGTTACAGTTTGAAGCTGAGGCTGAGACTAAGAGGTTGCAGATTGAGGCTGACAAAGAGGCTAAGAAATTGGAAGCAGAAAGAGAAGAGAAGAAAGTAGCTGCAGAAGAAAGAAGACTGACTGCAGAGAGGGAAGCAGAAAAGGAGGAGAAGAGATTACAAAGGGAACATGAGTTACGACTAAGGGAGTTTGAGTTTCAAGGCCATGCTCCTGAAAATGGTGCCAGTCCCTTTGCCTCTGATGCTACAGTTACTCAAGGAGCCTCAACCTCAGCTATGAACTTTCATTTAGATCATTTTGTTGAGAAAGACGATGATATTGAGAGCTATATAAATAGGTATGAACTATTAGCTACCACGTATGGGTTAGAGAGAGAAAGGTGGAGCTTAAAGTTATCTCAGGGACTTCGTGGGGCAGCTTATGAAGTTTTTGCAAAAATGAGCAGAGGTGATCAGGAAAATTATGACATGCTAAAGCAGGCTCTTTTGTTAAGGTATGAAAAGAATGCAGAATTTTATAGAAAAAAATTTATGAATGCTAAACTACTGTCAGGTGAAACCTATCACCAGTTCTCTGCACGAATAGAGACATACTTGGAGAAATGGACTTCTCTGGGGAAAACCCAAGATCTTAAGGAAATGGTCCTTATAGAGCAATTAAGAGAGTCCATGGCTCCAGACCTGAGAAAGTTTCTCATGGAACAAGGTGCAGAGAGGCTGGGTGAGTTGCTAAATGTTGCTGAAAGGTATCAAGCAGCTCAAGCAGAGGTAACAGGTAATAAAAAGAAACAAGTGGATAACTTTAGGGCACCACAGAACTTTAATAAATTTGATCCTAAGGATCAAAACAAAGGTAAGCACCAATTTGATAGGCCACGGTATGAAAATAAAAATAAATTCCCACAATTCGATGAAAGGAAATATGATGAAAGAAAATCTTTCAACCAAGGAAAAAGGTGGTGTAAAAATTGTAAGATGAACAATCATGACACTGACCATTGTAGAAGGAAACCTCCTCATTTTGCTGCTATGACATCGGGGAAAAAGGAAAAGAAGGGCAAACCTGAAGAATTACAGGAACCATACCACCCCCCAGTGTGTGAAGATGTCATTTGTAATGGTTGTCATGAAATATTCTAATCCACATATATAAATTATTAGGTAAATATGAAGCCTAATAAATAAAATTAATAAAGAAAAGAGCAATGGAAAAATAACAGTGCTGTCACAAAGAATGTACTCGAAATTCCCCTTGTTTTCTGCTTCGTCTGCAAATTGTAACGCTTTCACGTTGATAGTAAAAGCTTACTGTATTATTACCCGCTTTCTTCAATGAAACGTGTGCTGCATTTCTAAGAAAAACATTGAGAGACTGCGTAATGACCTAAATTAATCCTAACATTAATTATACTGCGTTACCAAAACGAACGAACAGATGGACTAAAGGATAAAAAGAGAGAGGGGAGGGCTGAAAATCAGGAACGCATGCAACACGCGTCGCGCGATACACAAATGCTGCCATCACGCGTGTAAGTCTACATGCACTAATTTTTTTTCAGACGGACAGTGATAAAATACACTACCCTTTCCCAGAGTTAGGTTTATAAATCATAAAAAACGCTTATTAGGAAAGACAACATTAGATGGGTTTACGGTTGAAAACATAACAGTACCCAGACAGCACATCTTCGAAACAGGAGGTAGAAATTGCATATTTTGAACGCAGCCACGTAGCTCCTTTAAATTAGTATTTTTGGGTTCCTTAGGGCTTGCTGACAAATAATATGTAAAACGTTACGCAAATAGTCCAGGAATTAATAAATTATACCCAAAATAAAATAGTGAGGATGCCTGACAGCATGGAATCATTTCTGCTCATAAAATTTTTTTTATAACGTGTTTGAAAAAACCTTACGTTACATAAATAGCCTACCATGTAAACTTCAAATTGATTGGAGCGCAACAAATGAAAGCCTAACCACGATTGGTCGGGCTATAAATACTATCTTTCGTTGTTGGGGGATACGGGAAAAGGTAACCTTTTTTCAAACACTTGTCGAAACGGGGCCTCATTGGTCAGACTCGCTGATATACACACTTGGGAGCGTTAGTTCGAAACCACTTGTTTAAATAAGCTTGATAAAGCATCAGTGCGTTGAAGCCAGCTTATATTTGCTAAATAAAAGCCTGGAAGATAAGCAGATGGGAATTTGTGCCAGTTTGTGCCAGAATTCATTGCTAATCAACGTATCTGTGTTTATTCGTATGAATTGTGGTAAGCTTGAACCATTCAATATCTTTTAATGAAAATTGAATGTGAATTGTTGATTTATGCCTGTATATATATGTGTAGTTCAGTGGCCAACGTGAGGTAAAGCCTGTAATGCTCCAGCCTGAACAGAGGGTGTCGGAGAAAAGTCAAACGGCATGGAATGGCCAAACAGTACACTGACACCTGGATGATTGAATAGAAAGAAATAATGCTGGAATTGCAGAGGCGTAGTAACCATTAAGAAGGGTAATACTGGAATAGTTGATGTGATCACTGGCCCAAGACAGTATACATGTTGTTAGATGTGTAGTGCGAGCGTATGATGAATTGAGTGTGGGTGCGAATGAAGACGCGAATGTGTTTAGGCTCGTATAGATGTAGATCCTGCAACCCATACTCTCACATGCAGTAATCAAGGATGCTTTGACACTGCAGGCATGTTTCAAGACATTTATTGACGGGAACACACATAATATCAACAGGAACAGTCAGTGTAACAAGGTCATGCTGACCTGACATCGATAGGTATACATTTGGCATTCAAAAAGGTAAACATCAGAATAGACGTGCATGGTCAATAGCAAAGTTCTTCAGTAATGACAGTTCGTAGCGTCGCCCTTGGCGTCTCTGACTAAACGCGTCAGATGCCTTAGTTACCTTGACACACAGGTGCAACTTGGCACTCCCTGCCAATTGCACATAACAGGCTGTAGTATAATAGCCGGAAGCACAGGCCTCGTCCTAACGTCGGCCGTGTACTTCTGTTAAATAGGTTATCATCAACCCTGCAGTAATACTTATTGTAGGTAGAAGTTCCGCCAATCTGCGGCTCCCACAATATATCTTCGTCACTGGATTTCTGGACAATATAAGACTAACAGTCTTGGATGGCTACCTCGAGCACAAATATATATAAGTTCTGAAATGGCGGATCAGTGAGCTGCTGTTCACCCTAGGTAATCCTTTACATGTTCTGCCACCGAAAAGCGTAATAATGCATAAAGGTCGGTATTACCTGGTAAATGAATCCTCAGAACTACACAAGGAATTCTGTCGTCATCCCGACGCACAGAGATTCACTGGGGAAAACTGCCATAGCAGTTACTTCGAAGATTCTCCCCGAAAAACAATGGACTCTTGGTCCCTTCAGAAAAACAGGACCTCCCGGCTTCCCGGAAGTATATCTCACTCCCGCTTAAAAAACCTTCCCATAGGCCTACGCCGAACTGTCAACCTCTGACCCTACAGGTCAAACACAATGAATGAATAAACAAGGGAAGACAACCCCTAATCAACCTGACATCGCAGGTAAAGACACAATTATACTTATGATACAAACATAAGCAAATAACTTGACAGATGACTCCGTCGAAAATGACAGCAACATTACTACCACCCCCCTGTAAAAAAAAAAATGCAATTTTTTTTTTTTTAATATGTTCATGAGCAAGATAGCACCAGTATCACTTCTGTGCTCATGCAAACAATGAACCTAATATCAGGTACAATAGAAGAGGGTACAAATCATCTCCCAACATAGGAGAAAATATTTCCTTTAAGCCAAACAAACTAAGGGATACCATTCAAGAAACCTAAGTTGCTGGCAATACCAATCATATATCAAACATTACTAAATAATATAATCATAGCAATATACAAATGTCAATGCTATTTTAGCAACATATCACTGATGGATGGACAAAATGAAATTTGTTAAATTATCTAAACATCATCCAAATACATTTGTATTACAACATATTATGATATTAAGGACAGACCTAAGTCTGAAAATATATCAGGAAAAACTAGGACACAAGATTTAACTGGAATCATGTGGGCATCTAGACAATATGTCCGCCATCACATTATCCGAACCACGGATAGCTCGCACCGTGAAATGGAAAGGCTGAAGAGCAATAGCATAACGAGTAGATCTCGAGCTCTTCAAATCCTTACTTTGCATAGCCGTAAGAGCTTTTTGGTCGGTTTCCATAAAGAAATGCGCGCCCAGAAGGAACCTTTGTAGCTTAAGAATGGACCAAACCATAGCCAACAATTCACGGTCCAAAACCGAGTAATTCCTTTCTGCCGCATTCAGCTTCCTAGAAATATACATTACAGGATGCAGAGTTCCTGAATATTCCTGCATTAGTGCCGCTCCAATGCCAGTGGAAGAGGCATCACTACGAAGGACAAAAGTCTTATCAATCGTCGGTAGTCTTAAGATAGGATGAGATGAGAACAAATTCTTAACCTGATCCAATGAAGTTTGGCATTCTTGGGACCAACGCACCATATTAGGAGAACCTTTTTTCAATAACGTTGAAAGTGGTGCCATAATGGAGGACAGATTCTCAATGAATCTTCCATAGAATTGTATCAATCCCAAGAGACTACGCACTTGCTTTTTTGTCTTCGGAACCGAGATATTTAATATCTTTGAAATGTTTTGGTCCTCTGTCTTCAACAGACCATGACCAACTCGATGACCTAGGAAGGAAATTTCACTAAACCCAACAAAAGCTTTAGAGGGTTTAGCAGTCAAACTATGCTCACGTAGAGTAGATAGCAATTCCTTCAGACCCACATAGTGTTCTTCCCAAGTATCGCTGAAAAGACAGATGTCGTCTAAATATGCAATGACATCTGCACGATCTGATAGAATTCGTCGCATCATGCGTACGAAAGTCGCTGGGGCGTTCATAAGCCCGAAAGGCATAAAATTCCATTGAAACAGACCCCTAGGTGTCGAAAAAGCAGTGAGAGGTTTGGCGTGTTCCGTCAGTGGGACTTGCCAATAACCTTTCGACAAGTCTAGTTTAGTAAAGAATTTAGCTTTAGAAAGTCTAATAAGTAGATCATCTAATAACGGCATAGGTTCAGCATCGAACTTCGTAACTTGATTTAATTTGCGATAATCAACGCAAAGACGTATGTTATTGTCTTTCTTTCGAACAATAACTATTGACGAAGAATAAGCTGAAGTGGATGGTTCAATTATTTGTAGTTGAATCATTTCATCCAATTCTTTCTCGACTTGTGCTTGAAAATGAATAGGTATTGGGTATGGTCTTACTCTGATCGGATTACGATCAGTAAGTATGATGTCATGTTCTATGACATCTGTGTGTCCAGGAATGTCGGTAAGGACATCCTGATATGATTGTAACGTAGAGGATACTTGACGTTGTTCCTCAAAAGACAAGTTGGAAGAGACTGTAACGTCTCTCCACGATTCCGTTGAAGTAAGTGGAATCGTAGGAAGAGGTAAGTTCACGTCAGAAAAAATAGTTTCCTCATCCTGTATAACAGACAGGGATGAGATGTGACCATGTTGAACTGGAGAGTCGTCCGTCGCCTGGAAAATAGGCTGTAAATAGTCTGGACGTTCAATAAACTCTGTTAGCATATTTATATGGAAGGTTTTATGCCTTCCATCCACATCGACAATATAGTCGACATCAGAAATTTTCGAGACTATAGTGTATGGACCCTTCCAAGAAATGAGAAGTCTATTCTCTCTTGAGGGCAGTAAGACATATGCTTTGTCTCCAGGACAAAGTTGACGTAGGCGTCTTTTCTTATTAGCAAATCGCCTAGCTTTTTCTTTCGCAAATTCGGAAGATGAAGTTGCTAACCTGCACGATTCGATAATCTTTTCTCTAAGAGCTATAACATATTCATATGACGATTGTGTATCATCGTCAATATTATCGGAAGTTATCAAATCGTGTAACAAGGACATTGGCCCGCGCGGTTGCGCGCCAAAGACAAGTTCGAAAGGAGAAAACCCTGTATGCTCGTTGGGAACCTCTCTATAGGCAAAGAGGACTGCAGGTAAAACCCTGTCCCAATCTTCAGGATGATCCTCCGTTATCTTGCCAAGTAAGTTCTTTAGTGTCCTGTTAAGACGTTCTACCAATCCATTGGACATTGGATGATAAATACTACTGAGAGACCTTTTAATGTCTAGCGTAGCCATTACCTGAGACATAACGTCCGAAATTAACTGAGTGCCGTGATCCGACAGTATTTCTCCGGGGAATCCCAGACGAGAAAATACGAGCCAAAGAGCATCAGCGATATCGACAGTTGATATGCTCTTCAGAGGAATAGCCTCTGGCCAACGCGTGCACATGTCCACGCAAGTGAGGATAAATTGGTGTCCTCTGGCTGACTTAATTTTGAACGGACCAATGATGTCTATAGCCATTTTCTGAAACGGCCGAATCGGAATATCTGCAGCCTGAATAGGAGCAGCATGTCTCGGACCCCTAGACTTGACCTCTTGACAAATTTTGCAAGATCGGCAATAAATTCGGATGTCTTTATTCACGAATGGCCAAAAGAATGACGCAAGGACTCTAGTTTTAGTTCTGGAAAAACCCATGTGTCCCGCACACTGAGAATCGTGTGCATGCCGAAGAATTAAGGCTCTCATACACTTAGGCACAAGAATTTGCGAGTGCATAGACTTGTCCGAGTGTTGTACCATTCGTACCAATATACCATTCTTCATAGTGATATACGATTTGTGATTCGTATTTTGATTGGGATCCCCTTTCTTTGCAAGAAGGAAGTATTTCTTCAAAGAAGGATCCTCTTCTTGACGTTTAACAAACGAGTCATGGGAAATCACCAAGTGCTCGTCTTGGCTATCAACTTCATTACTATTATCAGATGAAGTTGGGGGATTAAGAGCTTGAGCTCTTGTCACCACTGCATTGACCGTTTGAATGTTTTTTTCTTCCCAACTAGAAATTTGTTGCGGGGTGCATTCCTTAACCCCATGAATACGACCGATTATAAGATCCGCAATAGGATTAGGAAGAAGACATGCATGGACATCCCTGTGAAGAAAGGAGTGTCAATCCTAATAATAGCAGTAGGATAGCTTTCCATAGTACCACCAAATGTAACACATTTGATTGTTTTTCCAGTGGCACAGCAAGGATCTATCAGAGACTCCTTAACCCCGACGGTAGTACATCCCGAATCGAAAAGTACTGAGACTAGCCTATCATTTATTAGACCTTTATGTAAGATGAGAGATCCTCTCCCATCATGCGCAACTGTAGCAGGTAGAGCAGGAAGAGGGTGACCACAACTTAGCGTAGATACAGTTGATGAGTCAAACAATGTTAAGCATTGGGGGCATTCAGTTGCTCTCCCAAAATCGAAAGCACAACCAGTGATAGCCCTAGAGTTACCACTATCATTTACTGTATTACAGGCTCCATCAAACTCTTGTTGCGCAGAGTTTGCCTGTTGGTAAGGTCTTTTTTTGTTAAACCTAGGTCTACCTCGATTATCATTTCCCCTGTAATTATTTTGACTATCATTTCCCCTGTAATTATTTCGACTATCATTTCCCCTGTAATTGTGATCATATTGTCTATTGTACTCATCATTCCGGTTTGAATCCCGGTTTCTAAATTCACCATCGTCATAATCTTGACGTCGAGAATGATTACCTCGAAAATTTGAATAGTTATTATTTGGATAGCCTTTACGAAAGTGTCTCAAATTATTACCACTAAAATTACGAGAACTACCATCTTGTCTCCACTGCATAGACGAAGAACCATCATGTGTTGGATTACTCCGCTTCTGAGTGTAATTTTGATTACTTCCCCTATTCCAATTTTGTTGAGCACCCTGAAATTTTTTTCTGAAATTAGGGCCATATGGTGTTGCCGAAGCAGCTGGCAACCCTTCTTTCACTTTAGAATTGCTAACTGTAGCATGGGGATGTGCTGTGGCATACTGACAACAGTATTCCTCCATTTCTTTTAAGTTTTTAGGCTTACGCTCATGAAGGAATGCAAGAAAAGAATCATTAACAGATGACAAAACCTTATCTCGCAATAATAAGTCCATTAGACCTTCATATGTTTTCTCAATCTGAGACAACTCAACCCATCGTGTAAATGTACGACGTATCTTTGTAACAAAATCAGAGAAATCTACTCCATTTTCTGGCAACATTGTCCTAAAACGAAGACGATAGTCTTCTTGTTTTAATTGGTATTTTTTTAGCAATGCTGCCCTGACAACATCATAATTAGTCCTCTCATGTTCGTCTATTGTCATAAGAGTAGTCACTGTGTCACCTGTAAAAAATGGCATCAGTTGTTCAACATATTTTTCCTTTTTTATGTTATGCGTATCGCACAAAAATTGGAATCTATCTAGATAATCTGCTACGTCATCCTTTAAAGGATTGAAATGAGGCAATTTAATCCTACTAACAAACTCCTTTGTCGTACTCGAAGTTGTTTGCTGAGCACCCGTACTCGCCAATTTCAATTTCTCTAACTCCAAAATTGCGAGTTTTTCATCAAGTTCCATCTTCTGTTTTCTTTCCTCATGTTCCATTTTTCTAATTTCAGCCTCAGCAGCAGCTTGAAGTTTTTTTTCCTCTGCAGCAGCTTGAAGTTTTTTTTCCTCTGCAGCAGCTTGAGCTTGAATTTTTTTGTCTTCCATTTCCATCTGGAATTTTCTTTCATCAGCTGCAGCTTGAGCTTTCCTCTCCTCAGCAGCAGCTTGAGCTTTTCTCTCCTCAGCCTCTCTTTGATACCTTCTTTCTTCAAGTTCTAATCTTCTATTTTCAGCTTCTAGCTTCTTTAGTTCAGCTTCTGCTTTCAATTTAATTTCCTCTTTTTGTTTCTTTTCTTCTGACTTTAATGCAATGGCGAATTGAGCAGATGAATATTCTTCCAATTCTTTACCAGACTTACCAAGGGTCAACCCTTGCTGGATGAAGAAATCCAATGTAGACATTCTGTCTAATGAGATCAGAAACCTGAAAAAAATTAAATAAATTACCTTATCCCACTTCAATGGGAGACAAGTCTGAAATGCTAGACTTGTATACTCACTTCACTTTATTTTACTGTCTTAGTCTTAGACAAAGACTTTGTATGTTCCTCTTGTTTATAATGTACCCAAAAAATCACTTGAGTACCTGTGGAAAAAAAAAAATTCCCTTATATCCCACTCACTATGGGCACAAGTCTTTTTTATAAAGAACTTGTATAAATATCTTATATAATATTATTTAACAAACTCTATATGAAGAGTCTACCTTATCAATAATATCAAAACATGACCAAGTATGTGTATGTAGACTGTGCATGACAGTAATGTAGTACAACCAAAAAAAAAAAAAAATACAAAGACAAAAATACAAAACAATACAAATGGCAACACTGTTTTAACCAAAAATGTGTAGAGAAATACACAAGAAAGGAGAGACCTACAGAATACAAACAAAACAAATCGACAATCAAAACTGAAAAAACAGACAAAATATTACAAAAACAACGTTAAGTACAATTACATCACAGCTAACATCAATAGCGACCAATTGTCACTAGCAAATTTCCAAATTAAGAAAATTTGCACCTACAGACCGCTTACAGTAAGCCTCGATCAAGTGGCACATTTACCGTAAGACCCACCAACCGAAAAACCCGCAGAAAAATACACCAAAAACAGTAGAAGTGACATAAACATATAGCAATCAATTTCAATGTGTTGCAGAACAAGTTCAGTCACAGCTGAAACTAAAATAAATTTCTTGCTCCTTGCGAACACAGAAACGAAATGTCAAACGCGCACTGAACGTCAAATCCACTGTAACATAAAGTGGTATTCACGAACCAAAGTTACTATGACCTTCTCAAATTAGGGCTTGCACATTGAATGTTTACAATTTCACGTACTGTTTACAGACACTTGACCTCCAACAATGTAGCTTGAATGCTCTGACCTAGAAAAGTCTGTTGTTGAATGAAACGTGTAACAACCAGCAGTACTGTTTACAATAGGAACCCGCCTTCTATGCAGTTATGGTCCACGTAGCAAATGCCTAGTAGTTCACTTCAGTACATGTCTTGTTATGCTTTATGTAGCATTATGATATAAATGCTCGTACTGTTTATTTGGGTCAACCGTTGATGACCTATATCTGTCCTGTTGTAGCCAAAACTTGCAAGTGTAGAATTAGCACTGTGTGTTACGGCTGTCCCGTGTGTAGCTTAGACCCACAGATCAGAAGTGTAATGTGTACTTGTCCTTCTTGTAACTTTCTCGACAAAACTGGAGACATCATACATGTAACAGCCAACCAGGAATGTAAATTTCTGGATCCATAAATGTCAACAATAATGTCAAATGCTCGCTCTGTTCTTTTTAAACCCACAGATCTGGTCCATCAGAAATGTAAGTTTCTAGGCCACATTGGCGACAAGAAATGTATCATAAGAGCCCACGTAACTGGTCCACCAGAAATGTAACTGTCTTTTTTCTCTTGTTGATGTGATCACTGGCCCAAGACAGTATACATGTTGTTAGATGTGTAGTGCGAGCGTATGATGAGTTGAGTGTGGGTGCGAATGAAGACGCGAATGTGTTTAGGCTCGTATAGATGTAGATCCTGCAACCCATACTCTCACATGCAGTAATCAAGGATGCTTTGACACTGCAGGCATGTTTCAAGACATTTATTGACGGGAACACACATAATATCAACAGGAACAGTCAGTGTAACAAGGTCATGCTGACCTGACATCGATAGGTATACATTTGGCATTCAAAAAGGTAAACATCAGAATAGACGTGCATGGTCAATAGCAAAGTTCTTCAGTAATGACAGTTCGTAGCGTCGCCCTTGGCGTCTCTGACTAAACGCGTCAGATGCCTTAGTTACCTTGACACACAGGTGCAACTTGGCACTCCCTGCCAATTGCACATAACAGGCTGTAGTATAATAGCCGGAAGCACAGGCCTCGTCCTAACGTCGGCCGTGTACTTCTGTTAAATAGGTTATCATCAACCCTGCAGTAATACTTATTGTAGGTAGAAGTTCCGCCAATCTGCGGCTCCCACAATATATCTTCGTCACTGGATTTCTGGACAATATAAGACTAACAGTCTTGGATGGCTACCTCGAGCACAAATATATATATAAGTTCTGAAATGGCGGATCAGTGAGCTGCTGTTCACCCTAGGTAATCCTTTACATGTTCTGCCACCGAAAAGCGTAATAATGCATAAAGGTCGGTATTACCTGGTAAATGAATCCTCAGAACTACACAAGGAATTCTGTCGTCATCCCGACGCACAGAGATTCACTGGGGAAAACTGCCATAGCAGTTACTTCGAAGATTCTCCCCGAAAAACAATGGACTCTTGGTCCCTTCAGAAAAACAGGACCTCCCGGCTTCCCGGAAGTATATCTCACTCCCGCTTAAAAAACCTTCCCATAGGCCTACGCCGAACTGTCAACCTCTGACCCTACAGGTCAAACACAATGAATGAATAAACAAGGGAAGACAACCCCTAATCAACCTGACATCGCAGGTAAAGACACAATTATACTTATGATACAAACATAAGCAAATAACTTGACAGATGACTCCGTCGAAAATGACAGCAACAACCTGGTCAGAGCTTTGCTGAATCCAGAGTCGGACAGCATACTCCTTGGTCTTTTTAGCTATCAGTGAGGTGTCTCCTGAGCCCAGAGGAGAATTCGAGCAGAGGAGTCCTTTCCTGCCGCCATCACGCCAGATAAGCGAATTGGCCAGCTGAGCTCAACATTATGTCCCCTCATCTTGAAATGACTTTGTAAAAATAATATTAAGAGGGGAAATTAATTGTCTTAATATCAGGAACTGAGAACATCTCCAATACTAATTTCCTTAAGACAAACTATTGAAGTCATGATGACAACTACCAACAGAGCTTGAACAAAACCAAACCAGTATTACCTCATACTACTATTACACAACTGACACACATAGGATATTTGTAATAATATATGTCACTACCAGATTCATATTAATACATTCTGTACATAACTTGTAATTAAAATTGATTGTGATTCCTGGTTCCTTTGTATTTGAATCAGGACACATACACATTTATGACAGTAATGAATACATATTGTTAATTGAAAAGTTACGAGTGACTTCTTTAAGATATTCTCATAGAGTGTTATATGTATGTGAGTGTCACAGTGTTGTTAAGAGTAGTGGATTAAATTAAATTATTTATCTGTCTGTTGTTGTGACTTACACTTCACCATACTCATACCCTAGACACATAACGTAGCATCACACTATTCCAGAATAATTCTGACTGAGATATATAGATATGTGGTAGCAAGTAAGGTTATCTATAATACACTACTCTTAATAGATATAGATACCTTCACAGCTGATCTCAGTCAGTACACTAAGTTCCCTATAAGTATTTATAACATCCCACTTCACCACAATGGTGTCACTATAAGATGTTTATATGATACCGGTTTAGATTACGATTCCGTTGTGAGTTCTCACCTGGTGCAGGCCGATCAATACACCACAGAAACAGTGGAGATTCAAACTGCAACCAAGGATGTAGCTACCATGACACTTCCCGTCGCCCGAATAAAAGTGAAAACGCGATATGTGGAAGGAATCATAAAAGCAGCAGTGATAAATGAGCCAATCTACCCTCTAATATTGGGGTGTAGATATGTCTTCTTGGGGAATCCCAAGAGACCTGTGATATTGGCAACAGTGCAGACCAGATCACAGACAAAGAAGGAGGAGGATAATCCCATAAATACTCACCCAGATGAGATGAGGAAGGCACAGGCTGAGGACAAAACACTCAAGCCATGTTTCAAGAAGTTGCCCAAATCTCATACACCTCCAGGCAAGGGAGAGTTTTATATGAAGAACAAATTGATATATAGGAAGGCTGGATCTGAATCCAATGGTCACGGACAGCTGGTCCTTCCCACTTCATATAGGACTAAAGTGTTGGAACTAGGGCATGCGATTCCCTTCAGTGGTCATATGGGAATCAGCGCAACAGGACAGCGAATAGCTTGTCACTATTTCTGGCCAGGAATAACTGAAGATATCAAACGATATGTAAAATCCTGTCCAGAGTGCCAACGAGTAGCACCTAAACAATGGACTGCACCAGCAACTCTGGGGGAAATGCCCATAGTGGGAACCCCCTTTGAGAGAGTTGCCGTGGATCTTGTGGGACCTCTCACCCGAACCAAGAGAAGGAACAGCTACATTCTGACTCTGGTGGACACTTGTTCTATGTGGGGAGAGGCAGTAGCCCTGTCATCGATTGATTCAAAACATGTGGCAGAGGCATTGCTCACAATTTTCACAAGATTAGGTTTTCCCAATCAAATCTTGACTGATAATGGCTCTCAGTTCAAGGGGAAACTAACTGAAGAAGTTTTCAGGATCTTCCAGGCAAAACACTTCTATTGTAGTGTGTATCATCCCCAAGGGAACGGCCAAGTGGAAAGATTTAACGGCACATTAATGTCGATCCTGAGAAAGTTGGCACACGAAAAACCAGATACATGGGACCAGTACCTGCACGCCGCCCTCTTTGCTTATCGGGAGGTACCCCATAGTTCAACCGGTATGGCCCCGGCAACATTATTGTTTGGAAGGCCAATAAAAGGTCCACTCGAAGCTATGTTAAGAACGTGGACTGATGAAAAGGCAGAGGAAAACATTACATCTTCATATCAATATGTGAATGAGCTGACCACTCGGTTAAAAACTGGCTGGAAACTTGCCAATGAAAATTTGAAACAAGCCAGGAAGAAACATGCTGCCTATTATAACAGGAAGGCGAAAGACAGAAATTTGGCTGTGGGAGAGAAAGTACTGCTTCTTTTGCCTGAGAGTCAGAATAAGTTACAAATTGGATGGCAGGGTCCATATACAGTTCTAGAGAAGGTGTCTAGAACAAATTATAAGATAGATAAGAAGGGGAAAGAAAAAAATCTATCATGTGAATCTCCTGAAGAAATATTTGGAAAGAGAACATCAGGAAGAGACACACTTGTTGACCTTGTCCATCGCCATGGAGATGAAAAAGGAACCACTTTCATCATTTGAATATCCATTACACCCCTGTGAGACAGCAGCACAGGTGAAAATCAGTACACATTTAACGAAAACTCAGAAAGAGAGAGTGCAACAGGTTCTAAATAATCATGCAGAGGTGTTAACAGACCGACCAGGGCATACAAACCTATTGGAATATGATATGAAACTAATAGACTCCACACCTGTCTGTATGAAACCATATTCTATTCCGTTTGCTAAGGAGAAAGCTTTGAAGGAAGAGATAGATTATCTATTGAAGGAAGGAATTATTTCGCACAGTGAGTCTTCGTATAGTTCCGGTGTTGTACTCTTAAGGAAGCCCTCTGGAGAACATAGACTCTGTATAGATTACAGGAGACTGAATGCTATTACAGAAGGACAGGTGGATCCATTGCCGGATACAAATCAGCTGTTTGCCAGACTAAATAAAGCTAAATATTTCTCAAAAGTGGATCTGAGTAAAGGATACTATCAGATTCCAGTAAAGCCTGAGGTTAGACCATACCTAGCTTTTAGTACCTCAGAAGGACACTATGAGTTTAATAGATTGCCATTTGGATTGAAGAATGCGCCTAGTGTCTTCTCTAGAATGATGAGAAAATTATTGGATCCTCTGAATAATCCCTGTATAACAAATTTTATGGATGATATCCTTATAGCAACAGAAACATTTGAGGAACACATTGACTCTCTGAACATGCTGTTTACTCGACTTAGGGAGGCAAATTTAACAGCCCGACCAACCAAATGTTGCGTTGGATGTAAAGAATTGGAATTTTTGGGACACACAGTTTATCAGGGAAACATGACCCCTGACCCAAAGAATTTAGAGAAACTACAGAAAGCCCCGAGACCACAAACCAAGAAGGACGTGAGATCCTTTGTCTCATTATGTGGTTTCTACCAGAAGTATATCAAAAACTTTAATTCCATATGTGCACCGTTAACTGAATTGACACGTAAAGGACATCCAGATCGCATTACATGGACACCACAATGTGAAATGACTTACCAAGAGTTGAAGGAAAAGCTCACAAGTAAACCCATTTTGAAATTACCTGACTTAAGTCAAGAATTCATAGTAAGGACGGATGCAAGTAATATTGGGCTGGGTGCAACTCTTCTACAGAAATCAGATGCATTGGATGGGGAATTAAGCCCAGTGGCATATGCTAGCAGAAAGTTGAATAAAGCTGAAATCAACTACTCAACTAGCGAAAAGGAATGTCTCGCAGTAATATGGGCAATAAAGAAATTCAATATTTATCTATATGGGAAGGCATTTAAGTTGCAAACAGATCACAAACCTTTATCGTTTTTAGCACAGGCTAAGCATGAGAACTCTGGGTTACTCCGATGGTCTTTGCTTCTGGCTCCATATAATTTTAGCATTGAGTATATATCTGGAAAAACCAATTTGGGAGCGGATTTTTTAAGCCGCCATCCGTGTGATGAGAATCACCGTAAACACCAGAAATAATAATAAATTTCTCTATGTGTATATAGAATAAAGGACTGACATATAATGTCTGTTTTAAGAGGGGAGGTGTCGTGGAATATTCTAATCCACATATATAAATTATTAGGTAAATATGAAGCCTAACAAATAAAATTAATAAAGAGAAGAGCAATGGAAAAATAACAGTGCTGTCACAAGGAATGTACTCGAAATCCCCCTTGTTTTCTGCTTCGTCTGCAAATTGTAACGCTTTCACGTTGATAGTAAAGCTTACTGTATTATTACCCGCCTTCTTCAATGAAACGTGTGCTGTATTTCTTGGAAAAAACATTGAGAGGCCCTGCGTAATGACCTAAATTAATCCTAACATTAATTATACTGCGTTACCAAAACGAACGAACAGATGGACTAAAAAGGATAAAAAGAGAAGGGAGAGGCAGAAAGCCGAACACTAAACACGCTTCGCGCGATACACAAATGCTGCCATCACGCGTGTAAGACTACAAGCACTAACTTTTTTTCAGACGGACAGTGATAAAATACATTAACCATCCCAGAGTTAGGTTTTAAAATCATAAAAAACGCTTATTAGGAAAGATAACAATAGATGGGTTTACGTTTGAAAACATAACAGTACCCAGACAGCACATCTTCGAAACAGGAGGTAGAAGAAATTGCATATTTTGAACGCAGCCACGTAGCTCCTTTAAATTTGTATTTTTGGGTTCCTTAGGGCTTGCTGACAAAGAATATGTAAAACGTTACGCAAATAGTCCAGGAATTAATAAATTATACCCAGAATAAAATATTGGGGGTGCCTGACAGCATAAAATCATTTCTGCTCATAAGATTTTTTTTTTTTAACGTGTTTGAAAAAAATTTACGTTACAGAAATAGCCTACCATGTAAACTCCAAATTGATTGGAGCGCAACAAATGAAAGCCTAACCACGATTGGTCGGACTATAAATACTATCTTTCGTTGTCAGGGGAGACGGGGAAGGGTAACATTTTTTCAAACACTTGTCGAAACGGGGCTCATTGGTCAGACTCGCTGATATACACACTTGGGAGCGTTAGTTCGAAACCACTTGTTTAAATAAGCTTGATAAAGCATCAGTGCGTTGAAGCCAGCTTATATTTTGCTAAATAAAAGCCTGGAAGATAAGCAGATGGGAATTTGTGCCAGTTTGTGCCAGAATTCATTGCTAATCAACGTATCTGTGTTTATTCGTATGAATTGTGGTAAGCTTGAACCATTCAATATCTTTTAATGAAAATTGAATGTGAATTGTTGATTTATGCCTGTATATATATGTGTAGTTCAGTGGCCAACGTGAGGTAAAGCCTGTAATGCTCCAGCCTGAACAGAGGGTGTCGGAGAGAAGTAAAACGGCATGGAATGGCCAAACAGTACACTGACACCTGGATGATTGAATAGAAAGAAATAATGCTGGAATTGCAGAGGCGTAGTAACCATTAAGAAGGGTAATACTGGAATAAAGTATTTCAAATGAAGCTGACAGTTGGCCTAATGCTCTGAACTCAATGTTTGTGCTGTGTTGTGATCAGTGTAACAAGAGAGTTTAAGTTAGTTATGAAGTAGAAGGTACATCCTTCTTGATTTCAGGGACCGTGGTCTTGATGGTAGTGAGCAGCACCTGGTCAGAGCTTTGCTGAATCCAGAGTCGGACAGCATACTCCTTGGTCTTTTTAGCTATCAGTGAGGTGTCTCCTGAGCCCAGAGGAGAATTCGAGCAGAGGAGTCCTTTCCTGCCGCCATCACGCCAGATAAGCGAATTGGCCAGCTGAGCTCAACATTATGTCCCCTCATCTTGAAATGACTTTGTAAAAATAATATTAAGAGGGGAAATTAATTGTCTTAATATCAGGAACTGAGAACATCTCCAATACTAATTTCCTTAAGACAAACTATTGAAGTCATGATGACAACTACCAACAGAGCTTGAACAAAAACCAAACCAGTATTACCTCATACTACTATTACACAACTGACACACATAGGATATTTGTAATAATATATGTCACTACCAGATTCATATTAATACATTCTGTACATAACTTGTAATTAAAATTGATTGTGATTCCTGGTTCCCTTGTAGTTGAATCAGGACACATATTCATTCATGCCAGTAATGAATACATATTGTTATTTGAAAAGTTACGAGTGTCTCCTGTAAGATATTCTCATAGAGTGTTATATGCATGTGAGTGTCACAGTGTTGTCAAGAGTAGTGGATTAAATTAAATTGTTTATCTGTCTGTTGTTGTGACTTACACTTCACCATACTCATACCCTAGACACATAACGTAGCATCACACTATTCCAGAATAATTCTGACTGAGATATAGAGATATGTGGTAGCAAGTAAGGTTATCTATAATACACTACTCTTAATAGATATAGATACCTTCACAGCTGATCTCAGTCAGTACACTAAGTCCCCTATAAATATTTATAACATCCCACTTCACCACATGGTACAGACAGACACCTTCACATACCTAGGATGCATAGTAACACCAGACGGCAGAGCAAGCAAAGACATCAACATCAGAATGAATAAGGCAAGAACAGCCTTTTTTAGCCTAAACAACATCTGGAAGTCCTCTCAATACAGCACAAGCACAAAATTAAGATTATATCAGAGCTGTGTGCTTTCTGTGCTTCTCTATGGTGCGGAATGCTGGAGAGTTACAGAGAAGGAAATGTCGAAATTATCCTCTTTTCACACAACATGCCTAAGAAAAATTCACCGAATCTTTTGGCCGAATACCATCACCAACCAATATCTGCTTACTTGGAGCAACAAGAGGACATGCACACCATCATAGCTGGCAGACGCTGGAGCTGGGTTGGCCATGTCCTCAGAAGAGACCCCGATGCCATCACAAGAACAGCTATGCTTTGGACCCCTGAAGGAAAACGAAAGAGAGGCCGACCAAAAACAACCTGGCGGAGGACTGTGGAGGCTGAGATGCAAAGAATGAACCAGAGTTGGGGCACTGTACGAAGGATGGCCGCCGACCGAGCAAAGTGGAATCAATTTGTTGTTGCCCTACAAGACGCCACTAGGCGTGATGGACACTGACTGCTTTGACGGTCGGTGGCTAAGGATCAAAGAAGAAGAAGAAGAATTGCTACAGCTAATCAGTCAAAGGATCTACCGCGAATCATGGTTTATTACTTTCATTTACTCTTCTAACATTGCTCCACGTTAGTGGTCAAACAATTGCCAAACAATGATGAGGGTATTCAGAAGTATCAACCTTCGCTTGATGTTACTCGTGGCAGAGATATAAATAGAAGAATGATGCTTCTACTTCAGGGAGCCGCACAGGAATTTTAAGAAAGTAAGCATAACAACTGAGATCATCTAAATTGTCATGAACTTTAATCTCCTCGCCCGTTTTTTAAGGAAAAAGAAATTTGCTAGTATCGCATCAGCCCCCAACTGAAGTGATTCAGTAAAATATTACTTTGATAGCTCTATATGTTTATGCATTTAAAAGAACTGTGTCATACGAGTGCAATTCACTGAATAATGATTAAATCAGCTATCAATTTGTATTTACAGATACAAAATTTAATAATCAAGTATAGTTAACAAAGTTAAAATAGAGTTGTTGATGAAAAAAAAATAAAGCACTGATGTATTCATCACTGTTAATGACTTTAAAGTGGTTATCTTTAAAAATAAAGTTCTTTTGCTGGGCCTGGCTGTAATACTTATCTAGCTAGGCGTTGGCGAAGGTTTGTTTTGGCGATGAGTTCCGTCACTGTTGGTTCCAAAGGTAGTTGTTGACTGTTCTGTCAATCGTCAAATGCTGTTGCAGTAGCACGTCCTTGGCGGTAATGCTGGGGGAAACCACTCCAATTTTCAGGGAAGGCGTCTTCAAGACCCGTCTGATGCAAGCGTCTAGTAAGCTAATCTGTAAAGGTATAAAGTCACCAGCTCTTGCAGTGGTGGTTCATCAATCTAATCATTTTATATGTTGAGGTTGCCAGCCTCATATGAACCTGTACATCCACAAGCAATTTACACATGTTAAATGCAAAAATATAAAATGATAAAATGTACATATTACAACTTACGCCGATTATCGGGAATGAATTTACAGACTTTTTGAACAGAAAAAAACTTTCGAATATTGTCGGGCCACTGGTTTTAAGAGGCCGTCTTACAGGTGGTCCGGGTATTACTTTAATTATAATCCCACTGTTTTTCTGTATGTCGATTTTTAGGACTCGTGATTTCAAGTACTGTAATCCATTTTTGTTTCTGTCTGATATCAGGAGATCCTTTAATACATAGTCCTGTCCTTATGTGGAATCCTGTGTCTATTCGTTATCCTGGTTGTCTGAAATGTCTTCTTGGCGAGATGGAAATGCAGTGAAGTAATCTTAAAATGTTGTAGATTATAAGCGACATTTTCACTCAGACACCAATGTGGTTACATTGGAAATAAAAACTCCAATAAGAAGTGGTTTATTTTAGCACTTCCATGCTAATCCAACCACGAATTAGTGTCTGGTATCGGCAGGGGTCTTTTTCCACCACTACCCTCCTGTAGAACATTATACATGACACCATAAGATATTTTCTTTACATATCATTTACAAATGCATCTGCTTGTCTTTCGTGACCATTTAAGGTCTAGATTTTTCCGTTTCGCCTGTCATATAAACTCACTACTTCACAGATCTAACATTATAATCTCTTCCCATATGTTATTTCCTTGTAATTGTTTATCACAAAAACAATTCCATCTGCCGGATGTAATACATCACCGCCGTATCTTAATCTTCAGCAAGGTGGTCTTTTCCTACATCCTAGTGAGATCTGCTGTTTGTTTTATCATGTCAAGTTTGCGAGCTTGCACCTTATCAACCGGCAATCTGGTAGCGTATATGTCCGCAGACAGAAAGTCTGGGTTAACAATTTGGCTGTCGCTCAGTGTAGACTCTTACTCCATCTGGAGCTAGCAAATTAGCGAAAAATCGATGTGGCGTCCACTCCTTCTCTAGGCTTCACCGACAACAAAGGAGAAAATAAACAGGAGAGAGGGATAGGAAAGAGATGTGACAAGATGTGATAAGAAACCCTTGAACGATGAAAGCGAAACAACGATAATAAGTGGGTGAGAAAAACAAAAGGACGGGTACAGGAGAGAGAACGAAGTAGGTCACAGTAAAATGTAACCATCGAAGATTTGACTCGTCACAGGGGGATGTGTTCTTATGTAATATTACAACATTTTTCTTCTTGGTATTTTATGTTTAGGGCGATTTTTGTGCGAACTTGTCATCAGATTAGTAGATCTGCAAAAAAAAAAACCCATATTTAAGAGGATGTGTGGTACACAGAATGGATTTTCATGAACGAATTAAGTTCATTAATCGAGAGAGAGAGCTGTGTTATTAATCATTCTTCTCTTAGACATTTAAGTTAGTTACTTACTTGTCAAAGTGCAAGTAAATAATGCATTTCACATTTCATTTCTATCTCATTTTTAAATCTCTACTAGATACTCAATGGTTACAAATCGATGTCGGACCTCCAACTCTTATAACAGGCATAATAACTAAAGGCAGAGGCGATACCAAGAGGAAACACTGGGTCCAGAGATTTAGAATCGCGTACAGCAACGATACGCGACTGTGGTATAGTTACAAGGATGCGCACCATCTGGACCCAAAGGTAAGAGGGTGCTTGTAGGTGAGTAAGAATGTAGTTTTTAGTTAATGGTACTGGTTCTACAGGCTGATTGGGTGATTTCTTTAGGGATAATGGACTGGTTTTTAAACAGAATTAGCATTTTGTCTGATTACTTAAGAACATAACATGTGAAGCTAAATGCCTTATCTCTTTCCCTCTTACGCTGTAAATGTATTGAGAATAGAAAATCGGAAACGAAATTATGAACGCATCAGATATGTGCATAGAGGATATATTCATTTAAAAGGGTAGAAGTAAAAGTAACATTTTACTTAAGAACTAAAGTGTGAAAGTCTAATCCTGGGCATTTTATAGGATTGAACACGAGCGGAACACAAAACTAGACTATGCGTTTATGACCAAAGTAAGATCAAGCGATAACACACATCATGTTTTAAATATGAGCCTGGAGACATTCTGTTTATCCAATTATTCACCATTTAGCCCGTTTTAAGCATGCAGGCATGTAAAGATGCCTAGAATGGCTTTAAGCTTGGATTTTGTTCTTTCAGTCGTTTTTTTCCCCTGAAATATTGATGGCTGTTTGCTTATTATACTGTTTATCCATAGAAACACTCGCTTCTTGTTCTATTAGCTTTAAGTGATTAGTTTACCAGGTTTAATTGTACAGATAATTTATTATTCACAATTGCTTTCTTTTTTTTAACTGCTTTTTTGTGCATGTATACATAGCTTAGCTGGGCAAGGTGTCTCCTTTAGGGGCTCCACATGTCAACTTGTATGTTTGCGTTAACCGAATATCAGTAAACGAGAAAATAACCCGCCAAAACACGGTTGGACATTTTTTGTGCTTTTTCTGTTGCATGTCCTGATGACGGCACTAATTCTTCTGCTGTCATTTAAATCATTTCCATTTTCCTTCAAAAGTAAATTAATGACTCGCAAAAAGCGAAAGCATGAGAGCTTCATCCACGATAAGCAGTGATAATACTCTGGCTAAATATTTAAATATAAGCTGGAGATGCATTGCGCGATGAACTCTGCTTAATATAGATGGGGAAAATTCCAGAAAACTTGTCCCAAAAAATTCTGAAACACCTGCCGTGAAGAGATGGTAATAAATGTGCTTTATTTCAATGCGCGAGAAATTTAGTTTCCGCGCCGCCATGCGCTGCTTTTTCGTCATTTCCCGAAAACCGTAATTTCTCGAAAATGCACCACGGAAAGATTGCCAGTTGGTGGAAAATTTATGGACGTAACACTAAGAAAATTAGAAGGTTGAATGATCCCGTATGAGACTTACAGAAGTGAACATATAACATTGTATAGGAAATATGAAAGCTTCACTTTTTATAAAAAAGTGTATCAGTGCTTCATCGTTCCGTTTCTAGAGAACATCGTGCCAACAGAACGTTATGTGATTTCTGCCCTCTATACTGAAATAACGGTCAAAATAGTATGTGCTTTCACTAAATAGTTCAAAATAGTAAACGCGCGTGACAATTCATACATAATCGTAGAGATTAAATGTCATAAGTATAATGTTTATGGGCTTGTGTAACGTGCAGACATTTTTACATGTCAGAAGCCAAATTTAATGTGTGTACAGGGTAAAATGTAGGAAGAAGGAAACTGTGTTCGTAACGTAGGTTGTACGTCATTACGAAGCTTGTAAAGACAGACACAGTCCCGTTTATACACTTCTTCTTCTTCGTTGATCCTTAGCCGCCGACCGTCAAAGCAGTCAGTGGCCATTACGCCTGGTGGCGTCTTGTAGGGCAACAACAAATTGATTCCACTTTGCTCGGTCGGCGGCCATCCTTCGTACAGTGCCCCAACTCTGGTTCATTCTTTGCATCTCAGCCTCCACAGTCCTCCGCCAAGTTGTTTTTGGTCGGCCTCTCTTTCGTTTTCCTTTAGGGGTCCATAGCATAGCTGTTCTTGTGATGGCATCGGGGTCTCTTCTGAGGACATGGCCAACCCAGCTCCAGCGTCTGCCAGCTATGATGGTGTGCATGTCGTCTTGCTTGCTCCGAGTAAGCAGATCTTGGTTGGTGATGGTATTCGGCCAAAAGATTCGGAGAATTTTTCTTAGGCATGTTGTGTGAAAAGAGGACATTTTGGACATGTCCTTCTCTGTAACTCTCCAGCTCTCCGCGCCATAGAGAAGCACAGAAAGCACACAGCTCTCATATAATCCTAATTTTGTGCTTGTGCTGTACTGAGAGGACTTCCAGATGTTGTTTAGACTAAAAAAGGCTGTTCTTGCTTTGTTCATTCTGTTGTTGTATGTCTTTGCTTGCTCCGCAGTCTGGTGTTACTATGCTTCCTAGGTATGTGAAGGCATCTGTCTGTTCCGGTTGCTGATTCCTTACTGATATGGGCTCAGGGTTGCTCACATTGAGCGTCATGACCTCTGACTTCTTTAAATTGATGTTCAAGCCCACCTGCTGGCTATACTTATTAAGTCTATCCGTTTTTTCCTGGATGTGTTGATGTGAATGTGCTAGCAGTGCAAAGTCGTCTGCATATTCTAGATCTTCCAATGTAGAAAATGTAGTCCATCTTATTCCTCTTGGATTGCCCTCTGTTGTCTGGCACATCACCCAGTCTATGACTGTTAAAAATAGAGTGGTTGATAAGGGGCATCCCTGTCGTACTCCTGTCTTCACTTCAAAGGTTAGGTTGCTCTGCCCAATGCTACACGTAAAGTTGGCATAAAGGCTTTTTATGATTGACACTATGCAGCTTGGAATTCCATAAGCCCTCAGAATTTTCCATAAACTGTCCCTATGTATACTGTCAAAAGCCTTTTCAAAATCAACGAAATTAATGTACAGTTGTTTTTGCCATTCTGAGCACTGCTCTATAATGTTCCTGGGGGTAAATATATGATCTACACATCTTCTGTTCTTTCTAAATCCTGCTTGTTCTTTCCTCAGTTTGTGGTCTACTGCTTTTGAGATTCTCTGTATAATTATCCTGCCTAGTATTTTGCTGGGAACTGAGAGAAGAGTTATTCCTCTCCAATTATTGCAGTCTGCAAGATCTCCCTTCTTGGGCAATTTGACAATTATTCCTTTTCTCCACTCTATTGGTGTTGTCCCTGTTTTCCAGACTTGTGCAAATAGTGGTTCTAATACTTCTGCTGCTAGCTCTGGGTCTGTCTTAAATAGCTCTGCATTTAAGTTATCGTGACCAGGAGCTTTTCCATTCTTTAACCCTTTGATTGCTGTGATGATTTCTTCTTTTCGTGGGATGTCTGTATTAATATCTAGATCATTTTCAGCTTCAGGAACATTCAATTGTGTCTCTGGTGGTTCCTTATTCAGAGTTTCTCTGAAATGCTCTGCCCATCTTGTTTCCTGTCCCTCTACTGTCGTGATGAGATTTTCGTGCTTATCTCTTACTAATGTAATATTGTTTGCACCTCGTTTTCCACTGATGATTTTAGTTATTTTGTATACTGTGCTTTGTTCATTTCTCAGTGCTGCCTCTTCTGCCTGTCTTGCAAGGTCATCCAGAAATGTCCTTTTGTTAGCACGGGTTTGACGTTTAACTTCCTTGTCCAGCTGACTGTACTGTTCACTATATATTGCCTTTAACCTGGGAGACTTAGCTTCTGCTTTCTTTCTTTTCATTTCCTTTCTCTTCGTTATGGTGTTTAGCGTATCTGGTGTTATCCAGTCTTGGCTCTTTCTTTCCTGGAATCCCAAGCATGACTTGCTGCTTTCCTTGTATATTGTTGAGATTGTGTTGAATCTCTGGTCAACATCATCGGTCTCTGTTCTTTCCTGGCTTTTGATAATCTCATATCTTCTCTTTACCACGAAAGCTTTTCTAGTGAGGGGATCCTTCAGTTTCGTGATGTTGTATCTTTTCTGTTTGACTGCAACTGGTCCAGCAGCTCTGAGTTTCACTTTCAGTCTTGCTACTACTAGGTGATGATCACTTCCCACATCTCTTACTTTCACGTCTTGTAGTGCATGTCTCCATCTGCCATTGATCACTATGTGATCTATCTGGTTTCTGTCCCGTCCGTTTGGTGATTCCCATGTTAACTTGTGCACTTCCTTGTGTGGAAAAAGTGTTCCTCCAATGACCAGGTTGTTAATACTGCAGAAGCTTATTAATTTGTCCCCATTCTCATTTGCTGTTCCACTGCCGCATTTCCCCATTACTCTTTCGTTATAATTATTGTGTGCTCCCACTTTCGCATTTAGGTCTCCCATTACTATAATAAGATCGTACCTGGGTGTAGTTTCCATTTCTTTTTGTACCTGTTCATAGAACTCGTCCTTGATCTCTTCATCGCTGTCGTTTGTTGGTGCATAGCATTGTATAATTGTGGTGTTGGTGAACCTCCCTCTCAGTCTTGCTCTTATCAGTCTGTTGTTGATGGGTTTCCATTCCAGTAAAGACCTTTCCATTCCTTTCTTCAGGATAATGGCTACACCTTTGTTGTGCTGACCATCCTCTCTGCCAGAATAAAGTACTGTTTCCCCTGTAGCTGTTTTTATTCTCCCCTTACCTGTCCATCTGCTCTCGCTTATTCCCAGGATATGTATCTTGTAGTTCCTCATCTCTGCTGTGATTTGTCTCAACTTTTCTGCCTCATTCATAGTTCTGACGTTCCAAAAACCAATTTTGGTTTCGTGTTTTGCGGTCGGGGCATCCGTTTTCATGCCAGTGGCTTCCTTTCGGCTTTCACCACTGTCAGTCATACGAGCCTGAGACTCCGGATGTCCGTGCCGCAGCAAAGTTTTTCCATTCATTGTTGTTTCCGTAACGTGCGATTTTTTTTTACACAGACAGGGGGTGTCAGCCCTGTGCTAAAACCCCCAACCTGGAGGACCAGAGTACCAGCTTTTGTCTGACCCCTACCCACGCAGACTAGTCCAGCTTGGTTGAACCTACCAGGAGTAAATCTCCCACTGGCATAGCTCTGGGGATTGTCAGGGTACACAAGCCGCCATACCGCTGCAAGGTATAGGTACCATCGATGGCAGACGTTTATACACGGTAAAAATTAAACAATCCGGCCAAGGCCAACACATATACTGTATAGTTCTATACTAAAATATTCAAAAGATATGGAAGATATGCCTAAGTTACAAGAAATACTGCCCTATACATAGACCATTTTCCGGCTGTTGTTTATCTTGACAAACAAATAACAAAACAGGAAAGAAATATAAAAAAAATTTACAAACACTTTATGAACAAAAATTAGTTTAGTGCGCCAGATACCAATGGAAAGATACACACATAAGTAAAATAATCTTTTCATACTTCATAAGAGTGTGATGTTAAAACTAAAGAAGCGTGGCAGGTATTGTAAACAACCTTACTTATAAGATTAACACACCATCAAACCATTGCTGTAGCAGAAGGATTGGGGTAGCTGCGAAGAAAGGAAAAGAATGGCGGAAGTAATAAACTGAGGAAATTGTACGAATGAAAAAGCACTTACATGAGATGATTTAAAAAAACACTGGCGATGGATGAGACAAACCATGAGGAAACCTTTTGATAGCATTAATAGACAGACCTAGGCTAAAAGAAGCAGAGATAGACCGAAAAAATACACGGAGAAGAGAACTGGAAACGGGAACCGAAATGAAGAGGAAGACTGTGATGTATGTTATCCATGTTGTTTTCTGTATTCTTTTATGTGAAAACACATGCATGTGTTTCTCTAATTAACAGGTCTATTTGAAGCACAGAGATTTATTAATATTTCTGACTTTCATTGTCTCAAGTACGTCTTTCCCCACGATCTCTTCAAAGTTCTCTGCTCTTCATGTCTTTGCATTTAAGGCATCCATCAAGATGGGTCTTTAATTATCTTTTTATCCATGATATTTTAAAGCCTGGTGTAACATTCTTCTATTACAGATTCTTCTTTGTCTTCAGTTAGTGTGTAACACACTGGATGATGTTCCTCTTTATTCTATTTTTGACAGTTTCTAACGTCACAGATATTAGTTTGAATCTCATGGATTGTCATTCTTTTGAATATCTTCTGCGCTTCCTTTGACGGCGTGTCCGGCTTTAAAGCCAATTTTGCTACTTGGTGCTCTGTATTCCGCATATCCTGAGGATAGCTCTATTTCTCTAGTGTTTAATATTGCCATTTTTATTTCATTCCATCTCGTCTCGCATATTCCCAGGACTAACCAACGACAATGTCTTGTCCTCAGCTCTTGTTTCATTGGTACTTGTCTGGGTCTTTCCATCATTTCCACATGGGTGCACCTGTCATACCATTTTCATCCTTCTGTTCTCTGCAAACGCCCAGTTATGGAAGTCTTTAACGTCGTGGTTCTCGGATTTGTTTTCTGTGTTTCATAGTTATACAGTAGGGCTGCTTTGACATATGAGTTGATGCTTTTCATGCTGTGTAGGACTTTGAATTTCTTTTGATTTTCTTATATTTGCCAATGCAACTAAACCCCTTCTGTTATCTTCAACGTGTTGTTGCTGCCATGCCATGTGCTTGTGTCCGCATCTTTCACAAATGTTTCTTCGAGCGCAGTATGACCAACATTAGCTGTATTCAAACACAGGATATCATAATCTTTGTCTTTTCTGTGGATTTTCAGACCGAATTACTTTGAATTGCCATTATTGTCTTGCATGTGTTTCGGTTATGGCACAAAAGGGCAAGGTTATCGGAAAAGTTTAGATCGTCTACTGTTTTGTCAGAGTCCACTAAATTCCATTTATAGTGTTGATGTTGTTGTTTTAATAATCCAATATATTGCCAGCAAGAAGAGAAATTGTGACAAGAGGCATCCCTACCACATTCCAGTTCAAATGTCAAAGGTTCTTTAAGGTATCCCTCGTGAAGAATTCTGCATTTCAAGTCTTCACATGTTTCCTCTGTTAGGCTAATTATCATATGGGGGTGGTGGGGACTTCGCTATTGCCTCATCAGTTTCGAGAGTGATTGTGTTTCTAAACTATTAAGGCATTCCTTAGTCTACAAATCCAATGTACAGTGGTGAATTCTATTCCACGCTTTATATACTATTTTGCGCAGTGTCGCTGTTTGATCTGCACATAATCTGTTTTGTCGAATACCCGTTCATTCATCTCTTAGCTGTCTATTTATCAACTCTTTTAATATATTAGGGATGATCCTAGTACTGATAACATTATTCCCCTGTAATTAGTGCATTTTTGTATATCTCTTCTGGCAACTTGTTCAGATATCCTTCCTTCCATCCTATTATTTCATTCTTTCCCAGACTTCACAAGTAGTTTGTATAATAGCTCTGTAGAGGTGCCTATTTCTGCACTGAAAGTATCTGTTAGATTTGTCATCTGGGGCAGTAGATTTCTCAGCTCTTAAAGGCGTTTTAACTTTCTTTATTTCTTCCTTATTTAGTTTTTCGCATTTAACTTGTAGCCGTTTTTCTGCTGGCTGGATTTTTGTGTGGTCCTGTGAAATTGGTCAATGGCGCGAGACAAAAGAAATTATATAAGCAAGAATGGCCTTGTTGGAAATCAAGCCCTTTATATGACCTTGACAAAGCTTATGACCGAGTAAACAGGGACATCCTATGAAAAGTGACAGAAGAATAAGAGTACAGTTTCACAACACCGTAGGGAATAATGCGACAGGGGGAAGTAAGAACAGGAAACATGCACCAATAATTCATGTGATCTTGCAGTTGTCGTTTCTCTAGAGATTTATTTGACGTGATGAGGGTTGCCAGCCTCGTGCACAACTTCATATTAGTTGCCTTGTACGACATGCCAAATGGGAGCAGTACACCCAATCTCTCCCTGTCTCATCCAGATCAACTAGCGATACAGTGTCAATAACTTCAGGAACTGAGAAGATGGATCGACTGTTTTTAAAGAGACACGAAATAACATGACGCCAGGCCGCTTGGAAATAAATAATTTACTCTCCAGCCGCGACTCGTCTTCACGCGCAGTAGAGGTCAAATACAGACATGAAGAAGAATGTTTTATGTACATTGTAGTTGTCAGTCTCATGTTTGTATTTTATGTGAAGTTTGTTTTCCCTGTCAGGAAGATCTTTCTGTTTCGGAGCCGTGCTATATTCGTATAATTAATGTATCGTTCTTATTATTGCCGTTTAAATACCAGGTGTTCTGTTGGTATAAACCAGTCCTGTGGAATGGGGCTGGTGCGCGGAGCAGCAGGTTTTTGCCCGGATCTGGAGTGGAGTCGGAGCACAGAAAATTTGGATTGCTGCAATGCTTCGGATTCTTTTTTTTCTTTTTTTCGATCCAAAATGACATACTTTAATTATTTGTCATTAAATGTAAAGTCTTCTTCTTCTTCTTTGATCCTTAGCCGCCGTCTGTCAAAGCAGTCACTGTCCATCACACCTGGTGGCGTCTTGTAGGGCAGCAACAAACTGCTTCCACTTTGTTAGGTCGGCGGCCATCCTTCGTACAGTGCGCCAGCTTTGGTTCATTCTTTGCACTTCCGCCTCCACAGTTCTCCGCCATGTATCTTTACCTTGTAGCGATATGGCAGCTTGCGTAACCTAACAACTCCCAGAGCTATGCCAGCGGGAGTTTTACTCCTGCTAGGTTCAACCAAGCTGGACAGGTCTGCGTGGGTAGGGGATCAGACAAAAGCTGGTACCCTTGTCCTCCAGGTTGGGGGTTTTAGCACAGGGCCGACATCCCTGTCTATGTAAAAATCTTAACCGTTACGGAAACAGCAATAAACGGATATTAATCGGGTAAAATTAATATGTATGGTTTATTTAAAACTGGAATAATTTGTTTCCCTTCTAATTTTAGGGTTTACTTAACTCGGAAACAAATTTCAAACTTGTAAAAGGAAAAATCAAATTGTACACCGTAGACCAGGATGACAACAGGTCAGCTTGACCTTTTATCAAAATGATAATGACAAACACATTTCTGTTATTTTACTGTTCGCAGCACTAGAATTTTGTAAATTATAAATTTCATTAAACAGTGTCAGTAATTTGAAGAAAAAAAAATACATTTTTTTCTATCAAGTTTCAAATTTAAATATATGTTTATTAATATTATTTTAATATACAATTAATTAATCAGTCTACAGTAGTAAGTCTTAATGCTAATCACAAGTAGATACATTATGAAAAAAGTATAAACAGTATAATAATTTTGTGTATACTGCTTTTTTCAAGGCTATAACAAGAAATATTTCGTTCAGGCAAATTTAACCATGGAATCAACTTCAAATTTAAATGTGCCTACATCACATAGCTGATTTACCAAAAGTGCTCTGAAATATGTCTATACATCTGAATTTGAAAGGCCCAAATTTTGGCTTGTTGAGAAAAATAATGAAGAAATTGGGGACGAGCAAGGTGGAAAAGGAAGTGAATGATGAGCTGAAACAATGTACGGTAGCTTCAAGACAAGTAAAGGTCAAGGTCCCATGCTTCATAAGGAACGAAAATGGAATAATGATGATGATGTTGATCAATTCTTCAAAAGATGATTACTTCAAAAAACAATTTGATAAACAGGAAAGACACTGGAAGGTTTCTGCAATGCATATTCCAGAGAACATTTTGGGAAGATTGTGTGACGATGGGATCTACTGGCCGGCTGATAGTTAAGGCATTCACAGCTATCACACCACATTCGAGATGCTTGGAGAGTACTCGTAGCTTCGAGCATGACAACAAGTCCAGCTACTTACTATAGAGCGGCTGTTTTCGACCTTAAAATTAATTTTAAAGGATCTGTGGTTGTGACGTTGGTTTTAAAAAGAGAGTGAGTGAAGGTGTGTGAATGAATGAAAGAGTGACAGAAGAAGGAAGTAGGCGCTATTCTGCTAAGAATGCCTGCTGTCCGCCGACACATGAAAGAACACTTCTCTCTCTTTATCAGGGCAGTTCACTCTTGTGAACGTGAAAAGGGATGTTATAAGAATATTAAAACTTGCCTCTTAGTGAATCTGCAATACAGATTACTGGAAAGTAGGATGTAAACAGAGGATTTGGCATTCTTGTCACATGTTATCCCTTCTCTGATTTATGTAATTATTTTGTCAGTTACAGTTACAGTGATTTAGCTCGTGGCCCCAGGTAAAAGAATAAAAGACTTTATCTTATAATACTTATTATCAAATGTTATCATTCAACATAAATATGACATAAAGAAAATAAAACAGACTCGATGTTTTGAATTTGTACAAATAGAAAATAGAATTTTCAAAAGATATAGTATAAAAGAAAACCCAATCTACAGTTTTCGTATCTTTACAAATACAATAGAAATGTTACTTGGAACATAATATTGTTGTTTCATAAAAGGTTTTCTTCATGTGGACGTACATGTATCTAAGCTTCTCAATGCTGGTGTTGTACACTCAGCTTTATAATGTGTGTGTGTGTTTCTGCCTGGCTCTAAGGTTAGCCACAGGTTTTGGGTTGTTGAATGATGTATTTTTTGGCTCAGTGGGTTGCCTCGATTGTTGTCTGTCCTCTTGCTCGAATGGACTACTAGTGCAGGCACCGACTGTTTACACCATTAAACCGTCCCAACGTCAACCACTGACGTTTCTCTGGTTGGCTTACTCTGGTCTCTCACAGCTCTAGTGGTCATCTATTATGTATGCTAGCTTTTGCGTATAAAATCGTTACCACTAGTCTACACTGTTTCTTGTGAAGGCAACTAAAGTTGATTAGGTGTTAGCAGATGCTAAGGGCTTCAAAAGCCTATTTTCCCAGCAAGGAAAGGCACCAGCCGGTTACTGTTATTTATCTACTGCTAAAGTCCTCTTCACAAAGAGTTACAGTTCTCCTACCAGGCTTTCTCGGGGAATGTTGGTCCCCATGGTACCCACAGTTTTAGGATATGTTTTTTAAAAGACGCGCCCAAATCTGCCAGCACGCATCACGAGATGTAGCGTGGGTCATCCTGTCAAGAACAAGCCGTTCTCACATAAATAATTCTGGACTTGCTGTGGCCCATTCAAAAGGAAATAATTTCTTTAGTCGCCTGGGCACACCGATGCTTAGCAAGAAATGCATTCTTTCTCAAGAGAGGGCGAGAGAGAGGAATGGAGGGAAGGAAGAGGGACTGTGTGAGAATTTAAAAATGGGACTGAAGAAGTTTACGGATATCGTTAGAATTTAAGAGAATTCATCCCACAAAGTAAAGGAATTAAATGGTAGAACAAATTAATAGACAAAAAATGTAGATAGACAAATTGATATCGTGACAGTGGTTGGCTATGAAAGACGATTCGATTGCAACAATAACTATTTACATAATGAAATGAAGATAAAATTGAATGATTTTACTTTAGGTGACATTTAAATTGTTCGCAAATTTTGGAAAAAATAAACTTTCATTTCCAAAGTTACATTATGCATTATTTTAAACTTTAAAGTGAAAACAAATTGAGTTGAGCTTGAAGCGGAGCTGGAGCAGTCACTGTTGATGCGGAACAATTAAACAATTTGATTGCTCCAAAATCTCTGGTATAAACTGCATACTTTGGTTAAAAAGTTACAGTATAATTCGTCAGGACTGGCCTATGCTGTTTTTTATATCAAAAAGTGTCTGTGTCGGTTAATATTGTTCATATAGACTACAATAAACTATGTATCTCTCCAATCATCTTTGCCCCAACATGTGACAAAACTTAAGGGAGTATTTTTTCTCTTATTCCTATAGTTTCATGTTCTCCACTTAATTCTTACTTTCTTTCCCTCCTGTCTCTTGTTTGTCTGTCCCTGCCGAAGGCCTCGTGGCCGCAACGTAGGTTTTTCTTGTCCTTTCTCTTTGTAAGACGTATTACTATTTGTGTGTGTGTTTTTTTCCATTCTACCATCTCTCCAAACGCAGTATATGTTTTAAGGACACACAAGGAATTCCTAATCGGTGCAAGGTGTCCATATTTGGCACATTTCACTTTTTTCTGTTGAAGTGGCGTGGGCAATAATGCGAATCTTCGTTATCGAAGTAGTTCCTACCATTACTTTCAAAAAACTCAATTGCAGTATTCAGTCTCCTGGTGTTTCATGTAGATCTTTAACATCAAGAGGGCTTACTACATACCAGAACTGCATTAACATTTCTTTCTAGATGTCATTTGCTTGTTTTGTTTTTTTAATCCGCAATGAAGTAACTTTAGTGCCAGCATTTAGGCTCCTAGATATCAAGAAATTGTGGTGGTTGGTCCCAAATTTACACCGTGTAATCGCCTTGAAGGGGCCCTTACTTACTAATGAAGTAACCGTAACTGACATCACATTTATGTACAGGTATATTATAGTTTGTATGTAGCTACGTTTACTGCCTTTTTAATCTTATATACTTTGCTGTACCTGTGATTCTCTTCATGTATTATAAGTAGCCATTTCATGTAATCTAATGCGTTACTCTACACTGCTGTATTATGTAAAGCTTGCATTAATACTGACAAAAGTTGCTACTATTTTGAATATTATTGGCATACGCTGGAGGCATCTAGAACGAGCCTGTACGGCAGTGTATTCTATTATACTCGCAGATCTGTTTACTAGCATGAAAATACATATGCTTTCCCAGTTATTTCAGTGACAGAAGCTCTTTACAAGTCTCTGGTCTTTATATGTATATGATTAATATGAAAGATTAATGAGTCACGTTGCTGGGCGACAAGGTCTTTTATTTTTTGTTCTTTTTTTCCCAAATCGTTAAATTGCATTCTAATGGTTATCAAATATCTACCTTTCTCATGTTAATAGTTAACTCTTGTACCACTTTGATTTTTCTAGAGTCGGTGGTTGTGGAGCCCGTCTCTTAATACTACCTCATCACATTTAATTCCTGACAAATACTCGGAAAGTGGACTGGTAAGACTAACGTACTGAGCACAGCCAGATCATACCGGAGTCCTGAACTAGGCTAGACAGATTTGTACATTAACTTCTTAAAGATATTGCTCTGATACAATTTTGAAGATTACGTTTAAAAAAAAAAAAACTATTCTATTGTGAACTCACGTAGCCTCCATTTTTGCATCTTCCGCCATTAAAAAAAAAAATTTAATAATCTTCTTGGTTTGTTAAGTACTAGGGGGAAATGGCTGAATATCGGTATGCAACTTCAGTGCTTTACAAAGAAATAAATACTACTTTTCGGTTAAGATAAAGATTTTTCCAGATAAACCAAGACAATTGTAACATGGTAATTGTGTATAATTACCATCTCGTTTTGTTTCTACTTTTTTTTTCCAACCAGTGGTAACTTGGAAAAACGGAAAGCAATATTGCGTATCGCATAGTGATTGTTGTTTGTCGTTACAATGCTGCTACATTATTATTCACGGCTTTAGCCTAATCCTCCGATATAAATAAATGAAAAATGGGTAAAATTAATTATACAGATTAAACAAATGAAAAGGTAAGGATGTCCATTTTACGAATGAAAATAACAATTGAAACAATGGACATTTCGGGTAACCTTCGTCAGCCATAGCAAGAAACAGAGACGAGGAACATTTAAAAGCAGGCGTGAATGTCAAAGTATACCAAGGGTCTCCTGAAATGTCTCGTGTTTCTATTTTATTGTTCATTAGTAACATTGACTTTCGTGCTATTTTTGTGTTCCTTTTCTTGTCACCAAAAATAACTTTCCTATTCGCGTTTGTTATTTTTCCGTATTCACAACACTTCCCTTCATCTTTTTTGAACTATTTGTATTTCTTTTCATCAATAATAACTATATTTACTAGAATTTGTTTTAAACCTCATCAGTGCCTTTAGAGTAGATACATATTTTTTCCTTACTATCAGGACGCCGGTATGCTAAATAGTTAACATTTTTACATTGTTGATTGCAAAATTGGTCATAAAATGATTGTATACAATTGAAGCTTTGTTGCCTTGCAGATCACTAAATAATGTGCCACATTAGGTAAACCTGAGTTTGTGCAGCCTATAATATGTGTGACATAAGACTTGTAATCATTCCTTATTAACCGCTGTAAACAGTTGACATGCTTGAATGAATCCATGGGATAAGTCTAGCACATTCATCTAGTCAGGTCTGCTTATTTAACCAGTCATGGGTGGATGTAACTGAACTGGTCAATATAATTTATTTTTCTAGTTTCAAGTTTGCATTTTGTTCTTTACATTAAGCTAAATAAAAAGTGAACAATGTTAGAAAGACAACAAAAAAGTATGTATTTTACGTACGTGAATTGTTGTTGACGGGTCATTCTTGTTAAATATTAAATAAACTAGATAAATAAACTAGATATATCAAGCAGTCAATAACAGATTTCTATAACACCCTCAAATTTCAGCTTTCTAGGTCGTCTATAAATACGAAGAATCAATGGGACAGATAGCTTGTTTTTTGCTCCAATTTTGAAGTCCTTTCTTGTTGAAATTCTGGCCTGATTCTTGTGCAATAGTTCAGTGATCCCTCTGTAATATTACCAAATTTCAGCTTTCTAGATCGGCGAGAAATACGAACAGCTGACTGGACCATTTACCTTTTATACGCCACCATTTTTACCGCCCCCCTTTTATTTTCGTCTTCTATCTTTGCTACCTCGGAGCGTTGATTCCTGGTTGCCTTATTTCCAAATGTCAGCTTTCTAGGTCATTGAGAATTACGCCAAGTTGCCTGAATGAACTATTCGACAGACATACACCATAATCTTGTATATGCACAGATAATTCGTTTTATAACGGTGGTAATCATTTTTATTAGTTAAGTATTAAGTTCAAAATTCGTTTTATGTGTTCTACGTTGTTCACTTTGGTTAACAACTGTAACTTGTTACATTTGTAGTACTTACCTCCATCATTAGCAATAGGATACAGTGCAGTACTCGATGCATTGTTTAATTGTATTAATCAAGCAGCAGCATCCCAAGGGGGCAGATACTGTGGTAATTTAATCACATTCTTCTTTTTTTCTACATCGAGTACTGCACTACTAAAATTAATCATTTCTTTAATTTTCTGCCTGCCTGAACACGCGCTGCATAGTGGCAGGTGTTGCTTTGTTTGTTTGTTTGGTTTTTTTTTCTAATTGTTCATATCTATCTACATACATAGTTTATTAGATAAAGACACGATGCATGCTTGACTTGCATGTTTTTTTTTTTTTTTCATATGCATGACAGACTATCTCAATCTTCTCAGCTCTGGTCATCATAATCTTAGAAGAAAAAAAAGCACGCACACAACTACTGCCTAACTAAAGCCTAGAGGGGGAAAAACGAATGCTGCTTCTGGTAAACCTGAGCCAAAGTTAAACCTAATGTTTAACACTTGTAATCTGCTGTAATAACCGCAAAAGTAACAAGTAATAGCGGCAAAAGTAACATTAACAGTTAGGTATTTATACTTCGTGATGCAAGTTACCTTTTGTTTTCTTAAATGTTGTCTCCTTTTGGCAAGGCCCGCACCGTTCGACTTAAGCACAGGGTCCGTCGGTTATATTAGAGCGCATGGTTCAAATATTAAAGACCTTGCAAACAGGAATTAAAAAGCAGTTGCAAGTTGTTCTTTAATATTTCATTTGACTTTTTATCAGCATCAAAAATGATATATTGTTTTTGAAGTCACTAGAAAAGGAAATTCTTTTTAAAGACGTTAGCAGTCTTGGAGTGTTTTTCTGTTGTGATGACAAATAAAATATACTAGTAATTTTAGTTTGCGGGATCAGTTTGGTCTAATAGGGCAAATTGATATTATGTGAATACTTGTTTTAATTTGTGTATCTTTGAGCAAAGCATTAAAATAGTAGCGTGCATAACACACAACACATTACTATAACACTCACGTCACACTGTCTCGGATAATTAAGTTCTTGCGTATAGCTTAGCTATAACATCAGTCTACTGATGTGCAATGTCTGAAGACTGCGCCAATTATATTAACCAGGATAGAAACATATGTATAACATTCTGAACATTATAAAACGATGTGGTAGGAAATAGATTATTTATATCACTGAAATGTAACTGTCTTTTTTTTTTCTTGTTGAGGTGATCACTGGCCCAAGACAGTATACATGTTGTTAGATGTGTAGTGCGAGCGTATGATGAATTGAGTGTGGGTGCGAATGAAGGCGCGAATGTGTTTAGGCTCGTATAGATGTAGATCCTGCAACCCATACTCTCACATGCAGTAATCAAGGATGCTTTGACACTGCAGGCATGTTTCAAGACATTTATTGACGAGAACACACATAGTATCAACAGGAACAGTCAGTGTAACAAGGTCATGCTGACCTGAAATCGATAGGTATACATTTGGCATTCAAAAAGGTAAACATCGGAATAGACGTGCATGGTCAATAGCAAAGTTCTTCAATAATGACAGTTCGTAGCGTCGCCCTTGGCGTCTCTGACTAAACGCGTCAGATGCCTTAGTTACTTTGACACACAGGTGCAACTTGGCACTCCCCGCCAATTGCACATATCAGGCTGTAGTATAATAGCCGAAAGCACAGGCCTCGTTCTGACGTCGGCCGTGTACTTCTGTTAAATAGGTTATCATCAACCCTGCAGTAATACTTATTGTAGATATGAATTCCGCCAATCTGCGGCTCCCACAATATATCTTCGTCACTGGATTTCTGGACAATATAAGACTAACAGTCTTGGATGGCTACCTCGAGCACAAATATATAAGTTCTGAAATGGCGGATCAGTGAGCTGCTGTTCACCCTAGGTAATCCTTTACATGTTCTGCCACCGAAAAGCGTAATAATGCATAAAGGTCGGTATTACCTGGAAAATGAATCCTCAGAACCAAACAAGGAATTCTGTCGTCATCCCGACGCACAGAGATTCACTGGGAAAAACTGCCATAGCAGTTACTTCGAAGATTCTCCCCGAAAAACAATGGACTCTTGGTCCCTTCAGAAAAACAGGACCTTCCCGGCTTGCCGGAAGTATATCTCACTCCCGCTTAAAAAACCTTCCCATAGGCCTACGCCCGAACTGACAACCTCTGACCCTAAAGGTCAAACACAATGAATGAATAAACAAGGGAAGACAACCCCTAATCAACCTGACATCGCAGGTAAAGACACAATTATACTTATGATACAAACATAAGCAAATAACTTGACAGATGACTCCGTCGAAAATGACAGCAACATTACTACCACCCCCCTGTAAAAAAAAAATGAAATTTTTTTTTTTTTTTTAATATGTCCATGAGCAAGATAGCACCAGTATCACTTCTGTGCTCATGCAAACAATGAACCTAATATCAGGTACAATAGAAGAGGGTACAAATCATCTCTCAACATAGGAGAAAATATTTCCTTTAAGCCAAACAAACTAAGGGATACCATTCAAGAAACCTAAGTTGCTGGCAATACCAATCATATATCAAACATTACTAAATAATATAATCATAGCAATATACAAATGTCAATGCTATTTTAGCAACATATCACTGATGGATGGACAAAATGAAATTTGTTAAATTATCTAAACATCATCCAAATACATTTGTATTACAACATATTATGATATGAAGGACAGACCTAAGTCTGAAAGTATATCAGGAAAAACTAGGACACAAGATTTAACTGGAATCATGTGGGCATCTAGACAATATGTCCGCCATCACATTATCCGAACCACGGATAGCTCGCACCGTGAAATGGAAAGGCTGAAGAGCAATAGCATAACGAGTAGATCTCGAGCTCTTCAAATCCTTACTTTGCATAGCCGTAAGAGCTTTTTGGTCGGTTTCCATAAAGAAATGCGCGCCCAGAAGGAACCTTTGTAGCTTAAGAATGGACCAAACCATAGCCAACAATTCACGGTCCAAAACCGAGTAATTCCTTTCTGCCGCATTCAGCTTCCTAGAAATATACATTACAGGATGCAGAGTTCCTGAATATTCCTGCATTAGTGCCGCTCCAATCCCAGTGGAAGAGGCATCACTACGAAGGACAAAAGTCTTATCAATCGTCGGTAGTCTTAAGATAGGATGAGATGAGAACAAATTCTTAACCTGATCCAATGAAGATTGGCATTCTTGGGACCAACGCACCATATTAGGAGAACCTTTTTTCAATAACGTTGAAAGTGGTGCCATAATGGAGGACAGATTCTCAATGAATCTTCCATAGAATTGTATCAATCCCAAGAGACTACGCACTTGCTTTTTTGTCTTCGGAACCGAGATATTTAATATCTTTGAAATGTTTTGGTCCTCTGTCTTCAACAGACCATGACCAACTCGATGACCTAGGAAGGAAATTTCACTAAACCCAACAAAAGCTTTAGAGGGTTTAGCAGTCAAACTATGCTCACGTAGAGTAGATAGCAATTCCTTTAGACCCAAATAGTGTTCTTCCCAAGTATCGCTGAAAAGACAGATGTCGTCTAAATATGCAATGACATCTGCACGATCTGATAGAATTCGTCGCATCATGCGTACGAAAGTCGCTGGGGCGTTCATAAGCCCGAAAGGCATAAAATTCCATTGAAACAGACCCCTAGGTGTCGAAAAAGCAGTGAGAGGTTTGGCGTGTTCCGTCAGTGGGACTTGCCAATAACCTTTCGACAAGTCTAGTTTAGTAAAGAATTTAGCTTTAGAAAGTCTAATAAGTAGATCATCTAATAACGGCATAGGTTCAGCATCGAACTTCGTAACTTGATTTAATTTGCGATAATCAACGCAAAGACGTATGTTATTGTCTTTCTTTCGAACAATAACTATCGACGAAGAATAAGCTGAAGTGGATGGTTCAATTATTTGTAGTTGAATCATTTCATCCAATTCTTTCTCGACTTGTGCTTGAAAATGAATAGGTATTGGGTATGGTCTTACTCTGATCGGATTACGATCAGTAAGTATGATGTCATGTTCTATGACATCTGTGTGTCCAGGAATGTCGGTAAGGACATCCTGATATGATTGTAACGTAGAGGATACTTGACGCTGTTCCTCAAAAGACAAGTTGGAAGAGACTGTAACGTCTCTCCACGATTCCGTTGAAGTAAGTGGAATCGCAGGAAGAGGTAAGTTCACGTCAGAAAAAATAGTTTCCTCATCCTGTATAACGGACAGGGATGAGATGTGACCATGTTGGACTGGAGAGTCGTCCGTCGCCTGGAAAATAGGCTGTAAATAGTCTGGACGTTCAATAAACTCTGTTAGCATATTTATATGGAAGGTTTTATGCCTTCCATCCACATCGACAATATAGTCGACATCAGAAATTTTCGAGACTATAGTGTATGGACCCTTCCAAGAAATGAGAAGTCTATTCTCTCTTGAGGGCAGTAAGACATATGCTTTGTCTCCAGGACAAAGTTGACGTAGGCGTCTTTTCTTATTAGCAAATCGCCTAGCTTTTTCTTTCGCAAATTCGGAAGATGAAGTTGCTAACCTGCACGATTCGATAATCTTTTCTCTAAGAGCTATGACATATTCATATGACGATTGTGTATCATCGTCAATATTATCGGAAGTTATCAAATCGTGTAACAAGGACATTGGCCCGCGCGGTTGCGCGCCAAAGACAAGTTCGAAAGGAGAAAACCCTGTATGCTCGTTGGGAACCTCTCTATAGGCAAAGAGGACTGCAGGTAAAACCCTGTCCCAATCTTCAGGATGATCCTCCGTTATCTTGCCAAGTAAGTTCTTTAGTGTCCTGTTAAGACGTTCTACCAATCCATTGGACATTGGATGATAAATACTACTGAGAGACCTTTTAATGTCTAGCGTAGCCATTACCTGAGACATAACGTCCGAAATTAACTGAGTGCCGTGATCCGACAGTATTTCTCCGGGGAATCCCAGACGAGAAAATACGAGCCAAAGAGCATCAGCGATATCGACAGTTGATATGCTCTTCAGAGGAATAGCCTCTGGCCAACGCGTGCACATGTCCACGCAAGTGAGGATAAATTGGTGTCCTCTGGCTGACTTAATTTTGAACGGACCAATGATGTCTATAGCCATTTTCTGAAACGGCCGAATCGGAATATCTGCAGCCTGAATAGGAGCAGCATGTCTCGGACCCCTAGACTTGACCTCTTGACAAATTTTGCAAGATCGGCAATAAATTCGGATGTCTTTATTCACGAATGGCCAAAAGAAGGACGCAAGGACTCTAGTTTTAGTTCTGGAAAAACCCATGTGTCCCGCACACTGAGAATCGTGTGCATGCCGAAGAATTAAGGCTCTCATACACTTAGGCACCAGAATTTGCGAGTGCATAGACTTGTCCGAGTGTTGTACCATTCGTACCAATATACCATTCTTCATAGTGATATACGATTTGTGATTCGTATTTTGATTGGGATCCCCTTTCTTTGCAAGAAGGAAGTATTTCTTCAAAGAAGGATCCTCTTCTTGACGTTTAACAAACGAGTCATGGGAAATCACCAAGTGCTCGTCTTGGCTATCAACTTCATTACTATTATCAGATGAAGTTGGGGGATTAAGAGCTTGAGCTCTTGTCACCACTGCATTGACCGTTTGAATGTTTTTTTTCTTCCCAACTAGAAATTTGTTGCGGGGTGCATTCCTTAACCCCATGAATACGACCGATTATAAGGTCCGCAATAGGATTAGGAAGAAGACATGCATGGACATCTCCTGTGAAGAAAGGAGTGTCAATCCTAATAATAGCAGTAGGATAGCTTTCCATAGTACCACCAAATGTAACACATTTGATTGTTTTTCCAGTGGCACAGCAAGGATCTATCAGAGACTCCTTAACCCCGACGGTAGTACATCCCGAATCGAAAAGTACTGAGACTAGCCTATCATTTATTAGACCTTTATCTAAGATGAGAGATCCTCTCCCATCATGCGCAACTGTAGCAGGTAGAGCAGGAAGAGGGTGACCACAACTTAGCGTAGATACAGTCGATGAATCGAACAATGTTAAGCATTGGGGGCATTCAGTTGCTCTCCCAAAATCGAAAGCACAACCAGTGATAGCCCTAGAGTTACCACTATCATTTGCTGTATTACAGGCTCCATCAAACTCTTGTTGTGCAGAGTTTGCCTGTTGGTAAGGTCTTTTCTTGTTAAACCTAGGTCTGCCTCGATTATCATTTCCCCTGTAATTATTTCGAGTATCATTTCCCCTGTAATTGTTATCATATTGCCTATTGTAATCATCATTCCGGTTTGAATCCCGGTTTCTAAATTCACCATCGTCATAATCTTGACGTCGAGAATGATTACCTCGAAAATTTGAATAGTTATTATTTGGATAGCCTTTGCGAAAGTGTCTCAAATTATTACCACTAAAATTACGAGAACTACCATCTTGTCTCCACTGCATAGACGAAGAACCATCATGTGTTGGATTACTCCGCTTCTGAGTGTAATTTTGATTACTTCCCCTATTCCAATTTTGTTGAGCACCCTGAAATTTTTTTTTGAAATTAGGGCCATATGGTGTTGCCGAAGCAGCTGGCAACCCTTCTTTCACTTTAGAATTGCTAACTGTAGCATGGGGATGTGCTGTGGCATACTGACAACAGTATTCCTCCATTTCTTTTAAGTTTTTAGGCTTACGCTCATGAAGGAATGCAAGAAAAGAATCATTAACAGATGACAAAACCTTATCTCGCAATAATAAGTCCATTAGACCTTCATATGTTTTCTCAATCTGAGACAACTCAACCCATCGTGTAAATGTACGACGTATCTTTGTAACAAAATCAGAGAAATCTACTCCATTTTCTGGCAACATTGTCCTAAAACGAAGACGATAGTCTTCTTGTTTTAGTTGATATTTTTTTAGCAATGCTGCCCTGACAACATCATAATTAGTCCTCTCATGTTCGTCTATTGTCATAAGAGTAGTCACTGTGTCACCTGTAAAAAATGGCATCAGTTGTTCAACATATTTTTCCTTTTTTATGTTATGCGTATCGCACAAAAATTGGAATCTATCTAGATAATCTGCTACGTCATCCTTTAAAGGATTGAAATGAGGCAATTTAATCCTACTAACAAACTCCTTTGTCGTACTCGAAGTTGTTTGCTGAGCACCCGTACTCGCCAATTTCAATTTCTCTAACTCCAAAGTTGCGAGTCTTTCCTCGTGTTCCATTTTCCTAATTTCAGCCTCGGCTTGAGCTTTCCTCTCCTCTGTAGCAGCTTGAGCTTTCCTCTCCTCTGCAGCAGCTTGAGCTTTCCTCTCCTCTGCAGCAGCTTGAGCTTTCCTCTCCTCTGCAGCAGCTTGAGCTTTCCTCTCCTCTGCAGCAGCTTGAGCTTTCCTCTCCTCTGCAGCAGCTTGAGCTTCCTCTCCTCTGCAGCAGCCTCTTTGTCTAATCTCTTTTGTTCAGCTTCAAATCTCCTTTCCTCCACCTGCATCTGCAATTTCTTTTGTTCAGCAGCCATATCAGCTTCTCTGTCTAGCCTTTTTTGTTCCGCCGCAGCTTCTCTTTCTAATCTTTTCTCTTCAGCCTGAGCTTTTTTTTCTTCTGCAGCTAATGCTTTGTCATACTGAGCAACAGCCCATTGTTCTAACTGTTGACCAGTCTTATCAAGGGCTCTCCCTTGTGTAATAAAGTAGTCCAATGTAGACATCTTGTCTAATGAGATCAGAAACCTGAAAAAAAATTAAATAAATTACCTTATCCCACTTCAATGGGAGACAAGTCTGAAATGCTAGACTTGTATACTCACTTCACTTTATTTTACTGTCTTAGTCTTAGACAAAGACTTTGTATGTTCCTCTTGTTTATAATGTACCCAAAAAATCACTTGAGTACCTGTGGAAAAAAAAATCCCTTATATCCCACTCACTATGGGCACAAGTTTTTTTTATAAAGAACTTGAATATGTATTTCACCTTGTCTCAATCTTTGTAGATAACAAGTCTTTTATCAAAGAACTTGTATAAATATCTTATATAATAATATTTTATTAACAAACTCTATATGAAGAGTCTACCTTATCAATATTATCAAAACACGACCAAGTATATGTATGAAGACTGTGTATGACAGTAATGTAGTACAAACAAACAAAAATACAAAGACAAAGATACAAAACAATACAAATGGCAACACTGTTTTAACCAAAAATGTGTAGAGAAATACACAAAAGAAAGGAGAGACCTACAGAATACAAACAAAACAAATCGAAAATCAAAACTGAAAAACAGACAAAATATTACAAAAACAACGTTAAGTACAATTACATCACAGCTAACATCAATAGCGACCAATTGTCACTAGCAAATTTCCAAATTAAGAAAATTTGCACCTACAGAACGCTTACAGTAAGCCTCGATCAAGTGGCATATTTACCGTAAGACCCACCAACCGAAAATCCGCAGAAAAATACACAAAAACAGTAGAAGTAACATAAACATATAGCAATCAATTTCAATGTGTTGCAGAACAAGTTCAGTCACAGCTGAAACTAAAATAAATTCCTTGCTCCTTGCGAACACAGAAACGAAATGTCAAACGCACACTGAACGTCAAATCCACTGTAACATAAAGTGGTATTCACGAACCAAAGTTACTATGACCTTCTCAAATTAGGACTTGCACATTGAATGTTTACTATTTCCACGTACTGTTTACAAACACTTGACCTCCAACAATGTAGCTTGAATGCTCTGACCTAGAAAAGTCCGTTGTTGAATGAAACGTGTAACAACCAGCAGTACTGTTTACAATAGGAACCCGCCTTCTATGCAGTTATGGTCCACGTAGCAAATGCCTAGATGTTAACTTCAGTACTTGTCTTGTTATGGTTTATATAGCATTATAATATAAATGCTCGTACTGTTTATCTGGGTCAACCGTTGATGACCTATTTCTGTCCTGTTGTAGCCAAAACTTGCAAGTGTAGAATTAGCGCTGTGTGTTACGGCTGTCCCGTGTGTAGCTTAGACCCACAGATCAGAAGTGTAATGTGTACTTGTCCTTCTTGTAACTTTCTCGACAAAACTGGAGACATCATACATGTAACAGCCAACCAGGAATGTAAATTTCTGGATCCATAAATGTCAACAATAATGTCAAATGCTCGCTCTGTTCTTTTTAAACCCACAGATCTGGTCCATCAGAAATGTAAGTTTCTAGGCCACATTGGCGACAAGAAATGTATCATAAGAGCCCACGTAACTGGTCCACCAGAAATGTAACTGTCTTTTTTTTTTCTTGTTGAGGTGATCACTGGCCCAAGACAGTATACATGTTGTTAGATGTGTAGTGCGAGCGTATGATGAATTGAGTGTGGGTGCGAATGAAGGCGCGAATGTGTTTAGGCTCGTATAGATGTAGATCCTGCAACCCATACTCTCACATGCAGTAATCAAGGATGCTTTGACACTGCAGGCATGTTTCAAGACATTTATTGACGAGAACACACATAGTATCAACAGGAACAGTCAGTGTAACAAGGTCATGCTGACCTGAAATCGATAGGTATACATTTGGCATTCAAAAAGGTAAACATCGGAATAGACGTGCATGGTCAATAGCAAAGTTCTTCAATAATGACAGTTCGTAGCGTCGCCCTTGGCGTCTCTGACTAAACGCGTCAGATGCCTTAGTTACTTTGACACACAGGTGCAACTTGGCACTCCCCGCCAATTGCACATATCAGGCTGTAGTATAATAGCCGAAAGCACAGGCCTCGTTCTGACGTCGGCCGTGTACTTCTGTTAAATAGGTTATCATCAACCCTGCAGTAATACTTATTGTAGATATGAATTCCGCCAATCTGCGGCTCCCACAATATATCTTCGTCACTGGATTTCTGGACAATATAAGACTAACAGTCTTGGATGGCTACCTCGAGCACAAATATATAAGTTCTGAAATGGCGGATCAGTGAGCTGCTGTTCACCCTAGGTAATCCTTTACATGTTCTGCCACCGAAAAGCGTAATAATGCATAAAGGTCGGTATTACCTGGAAAATGAATCCTCAGAACCAAACAAGGAATTCTGTCGTCATCCCGACGCACAGAGATTCACTGGGAAAAACTGCCATAGCAGTTACTTCGAAGATTCTCCCCGAAAAACAATGGACTCTTGGTCCCTTCAGAAAAACAGGACCTTCCCGGCTTGCCGGAAGTATATCTCACTCCCGCTTAAAAAACCTTCCCATAGGCCTACGCCCGAACTGACAACCTCTGACCCTAAAGGTCAAACACAATGAATGAATAAACAAGGGAAGACAACCCCTAATCAACCTGACATCGCAGGTAAAGACACAATTATACTTATGATACAAACATAAGCAAATAACTTGACAGATGACTCCGTCGAAAATGACAGCAACAGTCATGTCATAAGCTGAGATACAGTCATAACTTTACTAAGCAAAAGAGACTCGTGATCGCCTATATTTTCTTGTCGTCACCGTTCATGAGGGCTGACATTTTCGACTTAAAGTTTTAAAATGTTGTCTGTCATTTATGTAGACTATCGTGTTAAATGATGATTACTTACTAATGCATACGAAATAAATAAAAACAAAACTGCTTTCTTATTTGGGTATCAAAAGGGTAATTTCATTTATTTTACCTAACTCTCCAAAGTATCGAAAAGTCAAGTGGAAAAAAACTTATACGGTGCCATTCAACTCAGCTTCACATGTGATTGTCTATATTTTGAACTTCGGCTTAGAATATAGTATGGAGATGTAGATTAAACATTTAGTAGATTTTTACATGACCTTTTATCTTTTGGTTGCAATTATACATTATTACTGACGATTGGGTTTCATATACAAGTAAGCTTTTCAGTCTGCATTAATGAGAGTTACGGGCGTTATGGGCTAAAACCTATTAAAGCGACAGAATAATCGGATGCGCAAGTGTCATGGATGCATTTCTTAAAGTTCATGAGCGTAATTCACAGCGATTGGGTAAACTCTCTGGAAGCTCTGATTTCAGACTTTCTTGAGTACAGCTGACTGACTGGTTAACGTCGAACTTGCCTATCAGTCAAACAAATAGTACTCTTGCAACTCCTCTAGTTCTTCGACTAAATGTTTGTTAGTAAAAAACAGACAGCCTTTATCTACATCAGCTAATGTAATTGCTATTTTTGTTTGTGTTGTATGAACATAAGAGATGTACACTTTGATATGAAGTTGTTTGTGTTGTATGAACATAAGAGCTGTACACTTTGATATGAAGTTGTGCATGGTGCTGGCAACCTCATCATATAACACAAATGTCTAACGAATCCGCCACTGCTCGAGCATTTTAATGCTTTCGTGCAGGTTTTCTGCAAGGGATCCAGATACTGTGGTGGCGCCATTCTCTTTACGGCATGAAAAGGAAAGTAAAGTAAAAATAAAAACAAATTTGGTTGGCGGCAACAATTATAGAATAACTGCTTTAGAGTTGTTTACTTAACAACATGTTGTCATTGCACTTAATCGGCACCTGTCATGTTACTACCAGCATCTATTGTCTATAGTTTCTACTGACATGTTTTGTTGTACTGTTTCATGCTCATCACTCATGCACCAGAGTGAATCGCTGTTTCTTGCATTGACATGTGTTTTAACTTTTTTTTTTTCTTGAATTGCTTTTAAAAAGGATTTAACAGTCAGAAAACAAGTAGTAGAATATCAATAATAATATATTCTTTGTTATTTCTCCCCTCACTCCTTCATCCTATTACACGCATATTCCCTGTCCTGTTTCCTACATCCACATATTCTCTGTGCTGTGCCCCACGTCTGCACACAAAAACATGCTGTGTCCCGCCTCCGCTCACACACCTTCTGTGTCCATGCATACACATATATTCTGTCCCGTACCCTATATTCACTCACATTTTTCGCCCTTTCGTACATCACATACATTCTGCCATGTGTCCTACGTCCACTTACTAACACACGTTCTCGGTTCTCTGGCACGGACTGATACATATACATTCTCTACCCTGTATTCTACTCCCTCCACTCAAACACTGTACAGCTCTTCGGTGGAAATACCGACAAGGATACCGAGAGAGTGCATTTCCTGAACAGCCCTTTTGTTGCTCGGTATGTTCGGTTCCAGCCTGTGGAGTGGCGAGGGAAGATCAGTATGAGAGCAGGTCTTCTAGGATGTCCATTCACAGGTGACTATTTGTCAGCATTATCTACATGTATGCTTTATCGAGTAGATTTTGTTTAGATACTCAACCCGTGTATGCCCCCTTATCAAGTACATTGTGTTTGTGCACCTCTAACCCTGTGCCCTTGCATAAGGTAAACTGTGTTTGTGTATTTATCCAATGCTCACGCTTTTATCCAGTTGATACTCTCCTGTTTACCTTTTTTTTACCAGGCTGATTACGTTTTTGTAGCCCCATGTGTACGCCTTTATCGTGTGCATAGTGTTTATGAACTTCCCCAGTCTGTACCCCTTTATCTGTTAGATTATTTTTGTGTTTTCCTCCCTCTCTTCTCTCCACCCTCATTTTTTTCCGCCGCCGTATGTACCCATTTATCAGGTAGGTCGTGCTTGTATACGCCCACATGTGTACCTACGTGTCAGGTAGATTATGTTTGTTTAACCCTTTATCAGGTAAATTATGTTTTTTTTTATCCATTTATCTACCAAATTATGTTTGTGCACCCTTTATCGCGTAAATTACTTTTTTGCACCCCTTTATTATGTAAATTATGTAGTGTGACGGGTGAATTTATTTAAATGTGAATTTGGAAGGCACAGGCTTCCAGATTGAGTTCAAAATTGTAGTGAGATGCAGAAAGAGTAGGATAGACAGAATCAGTGATGGCGATTCTCGTTGCGTGACATTCAACAAGATAAAAACAAATTTGGTTGGTGGCAATAATTATGACCTTCGCTCTTGTTTTGATTGAAGGCACGCCTTCTCTCTATTTCTTAATTATACAGATAAAGAGAGGACACAAGAAAACTTAGGAAAATTGTTTGTCTGGTATCAATCTTTTGTCTCGATTTAATAAATATCTAAATCGTACAAATCAAAGATAAATAACCTATACAAAAATCAAGGTATCAAAGAATACATGCAACAAATCAAAGGAGAAAATTAACTTGACTAAGCACATATGAAAAAAACCAACAGTATGATTGAGAGAAAAAAAAAACAGTGTAAGAAAAGGTAAGAAATAATATGAAACACGCAGTTACACATAGTTACGACACTGAACAGGACAACACTTCCACCTGAGGGACATGTACATCCAGTTTGCCGGTTGACGTTGACTGGCTAGGTAGCCGTGCAGGTTGAATTCTTAGAAGGTGACAAAGTCAAATCCAGATCCTACTCCGCTGTGACTAGTGTCTACTCTCGGGAAGCTCTGACAATAAAAACTATCTCAGGTCGATCTCTGTAAGTTACTGGAGTATGGCTGGCGAGGGGAATCAGGAAAAATTATAAATATATCCAAAGAAGATTGCTTGATACCACACTAGGCTTGTTTTCTAGAGGCAGAAAAGATCTGTGTTCTAAGAATCTAGTCTAAATGCTGACTGAATAACCCACTGTGCTGTGACCATAAACTGAGCATTTATCCAGCTCACTGAGAGAATAAACGGTACGAGCACAGTTGGAGAAAGCTGTTGGGTGCTGCTTCTCTGGGCTCCTTTTTATCCGTACTTTAAACGCGGTTCTGCTATTTTGTTGACCAGCAGCAATTCTTTCCGGCTGTCGTCCCAAAACTGAAATTGAATCCATTGGAATTATCTCTCGGAGAAGGTGTCAGAGGAATGTTTCTCAGAAAAAGTGTCTAAGGAATGTTCGCGACTGTATAACTAGAAGATAGTAATCCACTTCGCATGTCCGGTTTTCGTTGCTGCAAGTAACGAATGGATTTAATGAACTCGCTTATATACCAAAATTAGGCCCCAGCTATGCTTCTGAAGTCGTGCAAGTGCTACCAGATAGCGGCAAAATTAGCCGGTGACAAAGGAGTTCCAACTTTCGCTTCTTCCTCTATGCGACAGGATAAAAGAGTTCCTATCTCAACTTTGATGGGGTTTTCTACGGCGCGGCGGAATATCAAATGGTTACTCTGCGCGAGCAAGCGAACAAGAAAAGCATTGCGCGACCAGGAGTCGATTTCGTTCGTCGATTTCTGACGGCTGTGTGATGATAGGAAACTCTATACAGAGCGATACAACAGGAGGCAATCTGATCATCAGAAGCAGTCCCCCCATCGAACAAGTGTTTCGGCCCTTACACTCTAAGGGGGGCGGGCCCACCTGGGTCATGACTCCCAAGTGTCTCCGCCTCATGTTGTCTTATGTAGAAAATGAACCCACTCCATCTTGCTTGCAGCTTTAAAATCCACAATTCTGCCAGCCGGAGGCAATTGTGAAAGTAACCCTTATGTTGAAAATAAATTATTGTGCCACAGCACACCACGAATAGGGACAGACACTGACCCACCTGCGCAAAGCCAACGAGGCTTGAAGCCACTGCACGCTAGCAACTGAAATCTACTTGCACCCAACACCTAATATAACATCGCCGCGTGTTGCCTGTAAGCCACCGTTCCTTCACCAATACAATGAAAAACTCAATGTATTGTGGACTTAGAAAAAAATTCAACTTTCCGAATGTTTCCTGTAACGCAGGTGGGGATATAGTTTACTGTCCCGAGTTCCATAGCCCATTGCGGTTGTTCCACAGCCAGCATGATGCCTTTTCCGCAGTTTCACTAAGCCTCTTCATTGCCTTTGTTCTCAACTGCCCCTCAGCCCCAACAGTTTCAATAAATCATACACTGATGCAGCGACGAGCCCTCTTGCACCCACCTCAACAGCCATGACTTTTGCAGTGAACCCATCGTGTCTCAGATCCGCGGCCAGATCACTATACTTGGCCGCTTTGAACAAATGTTTCTCTTCCAATCTGGATTCAAATGGCACGATCAGTTCAATCAATATAACATGGTGCGATGATGAAGAATGCAGCACTATATCCGGCCGTCTTCGAGATTTCCTGATACTCTCTGGATATGCCCCTCGTCCAGATAGGTCTACCGCCATCTCTCAGTCATTTGCACAGTCAAGGAGAGATGGTACACTGCTACCTGATTTACTCGGTTTTGGGTGTGCTGATTTTCCTGCTCTCAGGAAGTATGTGTTTGCGGTGTTCGGCCTGACATTGCTATTCGCCTTCATCCTTTGCCAGATCTATTGTCGCAGCCAGCTCGTTTAGCACTTTGTTGTGGCGCCATGTGTATCGCCCTTGCCCTAATGACACCTTGCAAGCTAAGAGCACGTGTTCAAGTGTCTGCCTCTCATTGCACAGATGGCACTCTCATCATCCGACTTTCCCCATCTCACAATGTTTGTGGCCGATGGCAGGAGGTCATACATTGATCTAACAACGAAGCTGAGCCTAAGAGGTGCCATATGCCATATATCATTCCATGTCAAGGACCTTTGCAGGGCTCCTTCCCATAAAGTCCATTGGCCTTGTTGGGCCTGCTGCACTGCTTTTTGCAACCTCTTATCATTCTCAGCTCCTCGTATCTCCTGAACTACCATGTCTCTGTGCTCCCTGCTTGATGCCTTGGACCACCAGCGGATGTCTCCATGACTACATCCACGACTATTCGTCTGTGTGTATCCGATTACCTCCCTCAGTTTGAGCGACTCTTGGGCAGCATCAACAGCTTCTTCCACTCTCCACTTCCTTCCCGTTTTCAGTGTGGGCTGAATGGACTTAACCACGTCATCTGCTGACTTGCGTAGCATCATTGCAAGCCTTGCCTTTCCAACTTTGTACCCTTCAACAACTGACTTGAAAGGAAGCAGAAGTTTTGACTTTTTGCAGTACAGTGCTACATCTGACAGAACTGGTGGTACTCATAGCCATTTCCTCAAGAACTTGTTGACCTTTTGCTCTATAGCTTCCACTGTACTTGTGCTTATTTCATATATAAGCAGTGGCCACAGCAACTTTAGGTATCAACATGAACTGGAGGCACCACAGTTTGAATTTTCCTATTAGTCTGTTTTTGTCTATGATCTGTAGCCCTCTGTCTGCAATTTCTATTGTCTGTTGCACTGCCTTCGAGTCTTTTAATGAGGCATCGTACACCCTGCCAAGACTTTTAACACGTTCCTCAATGACAGTAGGGATTCTTTGGTTGGAAAACATAAATATGACCTCTGCTATCTTCTCTTTCCCGACTGATAGGCTTCTCGACTTCTTGGGTTTGAAACTCATTCTGCGCCAGCTGACTAATTCATCCAGGCGTTCTAACATCCTCCGGGCCTGATGTTCATCTGATGTCAGAATTGTTGTGTCATCCATGAATGCTTTGAGCGGTGGCATGTGACACATTCCACCGAGCTTTGGACCTATAGCCATTCCTTCAGCTGCATTGAGGATTACCTGCATAGCCATCACGAATAGTATCGGAGAGATGGTACATCCAATCATAATTCCAACTTCAAGGCCAATCCACTTCGTTGTGTACTCTCTGGTTGAAAATCTGACAGAGAATCCTGCGAAATACAGCTTCAGCATTGCTTCAATCTCTTGTGGAACAACATTTCTAGGGCCTGCCACAACATCTGGTGTGGAACGGATCAATAAGCATTTGCTAGATTCCACCAGATTACATGGAGGTTTGTTCTGTCAGACTTTGCCTTTTGAAATGCTTCCCAGATCATTGTGGAATGCATGGTGTACCTGGGATACCTCCTTTCTGAATGGTAGTGTCAATGTACCCATTTGCCAGGAGGTATGTAGTGAGCCTTTTCGCCATCACTGAGAAGAATATCTTCCCTTCTACATTAAGTAGTTGGATTGGCCTGAACTGACTGATGTCTGTGGAATTTTGTTCCTTCGGGATGTAGACTCCGTTCGCCTTTCTCCATTCCTTGCTTACAAGTTGGGTTTTCCACGCATTCTTCAGTAAACGGAGCAGTCGTTTGAGCACCTCAGGGCATCTCTTATACACAACATATGGAGCACCATTAGGACCTGGAGATGACTTGCACCGAGCTTTCTGGACAATGTTTTCTACCTCTTGCATCGTTGGGGGCTTGGTGTTAAATTCAGCTCCTGGCTTACTAGGCCATTTAAGGCCTGCCATGCTGCTGAGCGGCTCATCTTTGCGACCATCTGAATAGTTCATCCTAAGGTGTTCTTCCAGGTCTTCTTTCCTGATGTTTAGCGTTCCTGAACGTGGCTGCTCAAACAGTTCGTTGGCAAACTTGAAGGGCTCCCTGAAGAATCTTTCCCTATCCCTTCGAGTCGTCCTTCTCTTCCTGCACAACCTTTCTGCTCTACAAAGGGCATTATGTTGGCCTTTCAGGTGCTCCCAAACCTGTTGTAACCCTTCCTTCTTTGCGGCAACTGCGTTCTTGAACAGTTTTCGGGCATGCTTCTTCTGTTTCCTGATTTCTTCTATTTTAATTTGTCTTCTAATTTTTCGCGGTGGGTTACTTTCCCATGCCTCCCTGACTCCAAACACTTTGCGACAGTGAAGATATATTATGTCGCCGAAGATTTCAAGCTTCTTCTCCAAAGTTATCTGCTTCAGGTTGTTATCCAACTCTTTTGCCAAGGCTTCGTCCAGCTGTTCCCAAAGCCCTTTTGCACTGGCAGGTGGAAACTTGATTGCATCTCTCTTTCCGTCCAAGAAGTGTGTGAGATCATCATCAGGCAGATCAACTTGAATGAACTCAGCACTGTGGATTGACTCCTAGTTGCGTTCTTCTAACGTCTTACCCGTCGAGACAGAGCGCTGTTAATCTCCCTCTGATGAACTCCCACACCTCTTTTTCGTTCTGTGGATTTTCATTCCTCTCTGAGTAGAGAATTTCCTACCACAGGCACATGGAAATTCCAGCCGTTGTTCAGAGCTCGAAGTCCGTGTAACAGGTCTGGTCGACTCCAATGAGGCGCCTGTGGATTCATCATTCTCCACCCCTTTCGGTGAATCCGGTAGAAACTACCAGCCGATCGACATAAGAGAATATGTTGTCGGCTAGCGTAGAAGAAACGAGCACACGTGTGGGGACGTTCTCCAGCGGGTGTAAAGATGAGGACTGACACTTAGAAAATGCGCGGCAATGCGCCGGGCTATCAAGAAAATTAAAATAGGGCGTGGACAAAAACAGAGGTAGGCAAAGCGCATGAATTGAAAAGCCGTTTGGCCGAAAAATAGTATGCTCCTTTAACGTGTAAATTATGATTCTGTACTCTTTATCGTGTAAATTATGTTTTTGACCCTAGCTACGTCTTTATTACATAAATTACTTTTGTATACTATTTCGTGTCGACGCCTTTATCAGGTGAATTAGGCTTGCATATTACTGTAGAGTGCTGTAACATGTTGTTTGTGGTGTCACTACTGTATATGTCCATTGTAGTGTACAGAGTTGTTGAGATCAGGCATGCTCCAGTCTACCCAGCTGTAAATGGGTAACTCACCCTAGTCCTGAGTTAGGGAAGGCAAAGGCAGCTGTAAACAGTAGTTTCCCTCTAAGGCTCCAGGGGAAGCAGGCCCTAAACTTGGTCAATTCAACCGACGCAGGATGGTGTATATATGGAGTAGAAGTGTAGAGTGTGATTAACGCGAATGGTGTACTGTTCGTGTTCTGACCAATCTAATCACTCATACACTTGTGTCTACAAGGCACCAATGCAGACTGCTGGAATCTTTGTTTACACAGTTTATTTAGACGCACACGCTGGGACATAACGAGTAAATCATGGGTACAGGTTGACACATCAATTTGCAGGCATACATAGTAGATCCCAAGTCATGACACATTCATAAATAATGGGTAGTACATCAATAGCTTCCAATGTCATGATACATAATGGCCGCATCCCCTATCTGACTAAGCGCGTCAGTGAAGGCGGATCGGTAAGTAACTAAAGTTGCTTTATGTTCATAGTTTATATCATATTATGAAACCATGGAAGGGGTTTCTATCAAAATTGAGATCTCCTTGCCACTGTCCGAATAGTAAGATACATACCCCGTTCTTTGGACAGTGATTCAAAAATACGATGACAGGAATGTAACATGGCCGCCTTCCTGAGTTGTCGCTCACTCGCTCACAGGAGGGTATATATATAAACCAAAGTTAATTCGTAATACATATGAATGATTTCCTAAAGTTTCTCCATACAGTTCTACAGTAATCCAGTTACTTCACGTAGACATAATTGTTGTATGGAAGCCCGTCATCTTTGTCGATACAAACGTGACCCTAGCGTTGCGAAGCACAAAATTCCAGCTAGGTCTAACCGACATGAGATCATCAAAAATAGGGTCTGGAATTACCTGGAGTCCGAATCATACATGGTACCGTACATTAGGAGAGTCTCTAACATAAGCTCTAGTAGAGACACAATCTCCTACAGAAGAAAAACCACTTCGTAAATCATTTTTACTGAAGAATATACCAGCCCTGGAAAATGCGTAACCGCCATTGTAAACGGTACCTCGGAACTCATCACGACTTGTCAAGACAACTCATACTTCCGCTAGAGCGGCATAACAAGAATATAGTCCTGCCTACCCATCAAAAATATACAATATAGGACTGATTCTACTTGTACTAATAATATGTAATACATATGAATTCAGGCCATAAACATAATAAGCAAATTAATATATTTTCTGGCCCTAACAAATAAGTACGGACATGGGTGTCATATCCATGCGCCGAATCAATATCAAGAACGATTACTCCTATGATCAAAAGTGTAAATCAATCATGAGTTATCTAGCTTTACTATAGACAGCATTTTCATACACAAATGAATGAATGTCTATATCTTTTCCATATTAAATAGCCATATCGATTTTTGTAATATGTGCGTCAAAATATGCACGCAACAATTACCCATTGTGAACTCTTCACTGCTCAGTTCTACTTTCTGGGATTCAAGCAAATTTACAATTTCATTTTCGCCAACTCCATCTAAACTTGTTCTTGAGGCCATTCAGAAATATCCTTAATAGCTGTGATACTATTGTCACAAAAGCTAAAACCTTCAATGTCATGACAGAATTGAGGGTACAGTCGTTTTCCACACTCCGTTCATGCATCGCCGCGGACCTTCATTCCATGCAGTCTTGATTAGCGAAAGTGCATCTTTAATAGTTAATACCTTCCAAAACTTCATCAAGGAAACATTGAAACTGGCATCATCTAGCTCTCGTACTCCTGTCTGCGCGCAGATAAAATACTGTGAAATGTCTAAATATCTGGTTGCATAACTTCGAGTTTGGCGCGAAATGAAGGAGAAATGCTTAAAAATGTGTGCGTACGTTCGAATTCGCGTAAATGAAACACGCGTAAACAGATAACTACTTGCATATATATCATCACAGGAGTCCCTGAAATAACAAAGAAATGCCCCCAGATTCCCCCTACAACTAAAAGCTTTGGCTCCAGAGATGATTAAAGAAAAATACAACCTTAAGAGAGGACGTGTGCATTTTCAAGGTGGTTCATTTATTATCTCGCCACTATCTTCTCAAATAATATGCCGTAGACATTCTGTAATGTGATGATTCAATAGCTGCTAAGCATATTACTTTCATGGGCCTATAGCTTCCGAGAGTATCAGTTAAGATCTGTGCATTTTCGAGGTGATCCATTATTTTCTGTGGTACTATCTTTTCTAGTAGTTTACCGTAGACATTCTGCATTGTGATAATTCTATAGCTGCTGATAAGTGTGAGGTCTTTACCAGGTTTAGGAAGTGGCCGTAAGTAACTATGTAGCCAGTCTTCCGGCACTTCAGCATTCTGTATGCAGGTGTTGAAATCCCTCACTACCTTCATTATGTCTGTGTCATCAAGCTATTTTATGTGTTGATACTGTACACCATCTGGACCCGGTGCAGTGTTTATTCTGGTTTTTAAAGTATATACGAGTATAACGTCTTCTTCAGATATGAGGTTGAGATGTGGGGGTTGTATGGGAAGTTAGTGCTACTATCTGGCACAGCTGACAATGTTGACGTCAGCACGGTCGGGCTTACTGTTAGTGGCCGACAGGTGTGTAAATATAATAGGCGAATGTCGTGAGTTCTTTAGGTTTGTAAATATCTGATGTAAACCAACACAACAGTAACGTTGGGTCAGGAAATAGACCAACTAGTTTTCAACTTATACACAGTTTATTTACGACAGTAACGTTGACATCATGGATAACAGATCACAGCAAATCACAAGGTATCATGGTAAGTAAATCCATAGATAAATTGAGTGCAACACCAGCAACTCATCATAAATGGTAATAATATATAATCCGTCAGAAAGTTGAGTGCATCACCAGCAACTCATCATAAATGGTAATAATATATAATCCGTCAGAAATTGGTTGCATACACAGCAACTCATCATACATGGTGAGAGTAAATATAATCCATCAGAAATTGGTTGCATACACAGCAACTCATCATACATGGTAATAACAGGAAAAATCCATCAGAAAAAGGGTTGCATAAACAGCAACTCATTGTACATTGCATTAGCAAATATCCTCCATAGGAATATGAATCATATCAAATCTCTGTCATCCATAAACACTCTGGACACACTAGCGAGACTATAAAAACCGTCTCGAAGCTCTGCCAGATACCTACTGACCGAGATTATTGTTTCTCAATACAACTCAGTACATCTTCACTCAAGCGCGAACTAACAGCTTGAGATGTGAGCTCAGCTCACCCGTATCTCTCCCCCAACTACTCAGAACATTTGAACACTTTCTTTGTGTTAAAAAAAAACACTAACACATACTCAGTTGAGCTATGTTCAAAAATATAGTGTACAAAGCACCCAAGTAAAAAATCATCTCATAACTTTAAACGTGCTTACTAGCGTGTCTATAAAAAATCAGACCCGTACATAAAAATCCCTAACACTTAACTCCCACTCGAAACATGACTTAACTTAAGGCAAGGATCTTTACAACCCGTCAAAGGCAGGCATCTAGCTTAGACCACAATTTCTTGATCCACAGGTTTGTATTAAGCTGATCCCGCACACTGGTATCTCCAACTTGCACCACAAAATTTAGAAGAAACAAATGTCTTTGTTAAGTATAGGTTTCCTGACACTAGTCAGGCGCCTATCGCTGTAACTTCCACCGACCCTTTTCCTGTTTTCTCAGTAATTTTACCCTCCCTGAGCATAAATCATAAACCCAGTGGATTGGATGACAAACCATAGTTACTCTCAGTTAATTTGATGAAAAAATGTGACTGGACAGGGGAAATGACTTTTGCCTGGTTTACACATGTTTAAATGTACGTATAAACTTATTAAAATGTTAATATAATAAATACGTACACTATGATGTCATCATCATCGAAGCTGTGCTCCACTTGGAGCCTGCGACTACCTCTGCTTTTGATTCCCTATCAGAGAACCGGCATGAAGCAATCACCAGCGCTTGCAGAGGTGGTTCATGACTTTGTCACGTTCATATGCTGAGGTTAGCAGTCTCTTATAAACCTGTACAACAACTAGCAACTTAAACATGTGAAATGCAAAGTATAAAATGATATGATATCATCTCACCCCGTATCGGGTTATAATTTACAGACGTCTGGCACAGTAAGACTTCCGAATAATGTCGGGCCATGGGTTATGAGGCTGTCTTTAGGGTATTAATATTATTTTTGAGGCTGTCGTTAGGGTATTAATATTATTTTTAATGCCACTATTATCCTGCCTATAGGTTCCGAGGACTTTGCGGTTTCCAGTATTATAAAATCCTCTTTCTGTTTAATTTCAGAAGATCCTCAATATTGAAATCCTACTTTTCTTCGGTCCTGGATTATCTGAAGGTGTCGTCTTGACTCACGGGAACATATGCCGGAGTCTAAACGTGTGCTACATTATAAGGGACTATTCGCCCACGCTCTCCCAGCTTTCTACGCGGTGAAATTCGCCAATCAAACGTAGTCTAGTTTAATATATTTTATCAAGACCAAGTAGATTCATATATTTGACTTCAATAAATATACTCTCCCCTCTTTTCTCATGAAATTCCGCATGACACAGGTAATTTCAAAATCCTCCCATATAAGATATTGACGCTACCTCTTTTTCGATGACTCATGTCTGTAATTCATAACAAACCCTCAGTTTCATTTGTTATCATAAATTCTAACAAAGATGAGTCCATCCGCGGCGGTAATGTTGTATAACATTTTTGCCGCACCAAAAGTACATTTGCAGTTTATCTTTCGATTAACCATACGAGAAGCATGGGTGCGAAGTTTGGTATGAACGAGATACATTCCCGGCGGTATTTGTTTTACACAGGTAAGACAGATCTGTCTATTTGATTCCAGATAACCCCATTAACGTTAACAACCCCGTTAACGTTAAGTATAATCAGGATAGATCATGCGAAAATAACTACGCGACACCTGAGTCATGCGTTCCAATATGAGAGAAAATACGGGTAAGGAAGAAATAAATGGAAGACACAAGAAAGAGAAAAAGACAGGTAGAACATCATAAAATGAAGAGCATGGTCATTTCGTAACAAGTTGTAGTATGTACATTTTATCATTTTGCATTTCTTATCTTCTGATCTTTAGCCGCCGAATGTCACAGCAGTCAGTGGCCATCACGCCTGGTGGCGTACTGTAGGGCAGCAACAAACTACTTCCACTTTTCTCGGTCGGCGGCCATCCTTCGTGCAGTGCCCCAGCACTGGTTCATTCTTTGCATCTCGGCTCCACAGTCCTCTGCCAAGTTGTTTTTGGTCGGCCTCTCTTTCGTTTTCCTTCAGGGGTCCATAGCATAGCTGTTCTTGTGATGGCATCGGGGTCTCTTCTGAGGACATGGCCAACCCAGCTCTAGCGTCTGCCAGCTATGATGGTGTGCATATCCTCTTGCTTGCTCCGATATATATATATATATAGTTGATTTAATCATTTTTAGTGTACTGCACCGGTATGTCGCAGTCATTTTAAAATATACTTAAACAGAGCTATTAAATTAATATTTCACTGAATTAAATCAGCTGGGGGCTTGAACGAGCTAAAGTCATACAAAATATCTCTTCACAAAAGGCGGCGGGCAGATACTAAATTAACTTTGCTAAGACACATTCAGCGCTGTTCTTGACTTCTTAATATCTTGTGAAACTCCCTCAAGGTAGAAGCATCATCATCCTTCTATGTTCATCTCTGCCAAGAGTAATCTTTTGCGAAGGTAGATGCCTTTGAAGACCCACATTAGATACTCTAGGTTTTAGCCACTGTTGGGTAATCACTGCAGAGCAAGGGGAGTAAAACCCGTGACACCGGTATGTCGATTTAACAACAAATGAGCACAGCTGATTTGTGAAAGAGACTTCTAGAATATTCAAACATGTCCCAAGTAGTACGCATTTAAATAGTTCATGCTTTCATTTTCTTTAGAGTCACCACTGCAGCTGGTCACCTTGCAGGAAGCCTGCACCAACCATTCACACGCTCTTGCAACAGTGTTCTCTGTGGCAATTTGTTTGACATGTTGAGGTTGTCAGCCTCAGGCACAAGCTCATATTAGTTGCCTCGTAGGACATGCCTGACAGTGCAGTAACCCGATTATTTCTTTATCTCTTCACGGGGCATTTAAATAGTTACTACAGTGGTAAGAATTCTGAGTGAAGGGAGAGAAGAAATTAATGCCAACCAGGCGGGTTTTCAAGAACTAGAAAAACATAACACTGTTCACATATCAATCTTTTTTTCTAAACATAAAGTTTTGCCTCGTTTTGCGTCCCGTTCAACCTAGTCGGTTATATTAGGGCGCATGTCCAAATATATAAGTGCGCGCGCAGGATTACGTGCATGTGTGTTTTTTGTTCTTGAAAGAAAGCTGATATATTGTTCATGTAGCTAACAAATGAAATAAATGTTAGAATGATTTAAAGAATAATTCCGCGGTGTCAGCACATTCATTTTGACATGTCACTAATTGTTACAAATAGGAAAATGCGAAAAACACGAGTATTTACACACACAGTTCGACGAAAACTCAGAGAAACGGGCTGTTTTCAACACATAGTATGGAGTCTTTCAGTTTTGGAGATTAGCCATTGAGACAACACGTGCACCATAGTCAGTGGAGAAACACGTGAAGAGCTGTTTTGGCGCTTGCCAAAACTCTTCTTGCATAAACCATTTACAGAATTGATTTACCACAAGTATTCAACTTAAGGATGCCAGTCACATTTAGGCTAGTTACAGTGTAATCTGAGTGGTTCAAGCAGCAGAATAATTCTTCAGGTGTAGGAAGAGGCTTTTAATAGCAGTGACAGTAATGTCATCCAGGTAGTCTGTACAGTCATTCAAGCCCGTAGTTTTTTGTGTGGAAAAGATGGGTGGGAGATAAAATGTTGACATATTGCAGGGGCACTGGCTGTTCCAAGTGGTAATCTTTGATACTGTACTAGGAAAGTTCATACTTAGTGTTGATGACAGCAAGTTGCTTGGATTCATCATCCAGTTTAGTCTGTAAGTAGGCATTGGAGAGATCAGTTTTGAAAAGTGATGTAAGTCTTCCAGCTTCTTAAATAGTTCCTCAGGTCGTTGTAACGGAAATTGTTCCCCATTCAAATAAAGGTTGACAATTGCCTTGAAATCACAACATTTTTGACAGTTCAAATTCTCTTTTTCACAATGGCACTGTGTGTTGCTAGGCTACTTGCCTGAATTGGCTTGGTCATTCCTGCTTGTGTAATCCATTACACTTTTTCATAACTGCGGTCTTGTGGACAAAATCCACTATGCATGGTTGTTTGCAATTCAGTTTGTTTGAAGATATAAATGTGTTTTGAGAGGTGTGCATTTTTCTGTCTGCAGAGACATTTGGAAACTTGTTGCAATTACCTGAATTAATACGGGACTTGAGTTGAGTGTAGAGAATTATAACATTATCGGTGGCCTGGTGTAGCAAAATTGTAAACACGCTGCTTTGTTCTTAATAGAAAGAAGGGGAAGTGTGTCAGCCGATCAAAAGACGCGAGTTCGCTGCTGTCCATCGATATTGTTATGGCGTCTACTCGGAGAATGAAGTGTGTACATTATAATATGGATTGTGTATCGTATAAGCTAATGCAGTGACAGAAAGTGATGGAAGTTATTTCATTTTTCGAAGGATAAATCCAACTCTATGCATGCCTAGGAATAGTGGAAGGATTACTTTTGGAGAAATGTGCACGTGAAGACGTCAATATAACGAACGCTGCTGTGTTGATCATCTTTAACAATTAGTTTAAAATCGAAATCAGAACCAATTGTGGAAAACTACATAAAGAATGAAAGCAGAAGTTCTGGAAAATGGAAGGCGATAAATTAAAAAGTCATGGATAACCAGGTTAAGGTGCACGAAGAAGATGTTTGAAACACAGCTTACACACTCTCACTCGAAACTGCTAAAGACAAAGGCTGAGACTAAGCTACCAAACCGAGGCCTCTGATACGCTCGCGCTCGGCCTATAAAAAGGAGCAGCGGATTTTTTCAAAATACACATGCACAGCATACGTCAGAAGGACAGGAGGATAGAGAGAAGCTAGTCAAGGCTGAAACCTTTACCATCTGTTGCTCAGCAGCACACCAAACCTTTTCTTGACTTTATATTTATCTTAAGAGGGTATGTAGATTTATGATTAATTAATTTGTTTTATTGCAGATTTATTTTAATAGAATTGCATCAGGATCAGACCAGAGGACTGAACTGAACTTTAGTTGTGAATCTGTAAAAGGAATTCGATGCCTACCAGTGATTATCAGGATTGTCATGTGGAGTAGTCAATTTACAATATTATATTGGGAAAAGGGACTTGGCACTCCATAATGTGAAAGGCGAAGGTAGCATCATACTTATGTATAAAATGTGTTATACTTTTATTCATGTATTATCTTATTTTCAAAAAATGTTCTGCAGAAAGACAATTGTCTTGTCTCGCTATTGCTAATCAGACTGATCCATGTACCATTCATATACATGCAGCCATCTGAAACACACTCATTTCATGAACACATAGGCTTGTGGGCTTCATAATGAAGGGTTAGCCACATGTCCAATATTGTCCTCAGGTTCATATGTGTCATCATAAATCAGAGATCTAGAATCCAGATCAATAAGTGCTACCTGAAACAACACAGGAGCCTCTGCTATTGTCATCAGGATTTCAGCCCTAGTCCCCATCAGTAGTTGGTGGTCTAGAGGAAGACCTACATTGATATAGCTGTAAAATTCTAGTGAAGACAGTCACTTTCATTTCATGAACCACATAGGTTGTGGATAAACCATTTAGCATAATGAAGGGTTATGTAACCAAATTCTTGCCACATGTCATAGCCAAGAGACAATATTGATAAACCTCATTGTTTATTAGCATAGCCAAGAGACTAGTGTGATCATTGTTTATTAGCATCAAGAGACTAGTGTGATGAATCCATTGTTTATTAATAGCCAAGAGCTACCATTGAAAACAAGCAAGAGACAGTGTGAGATGATCTTGCTAGCCAAGAGACTATGTGTGATCATCAAAACCATTTTTATTAGCATAGCCCTAGTGTGATGATGATAAACCCATCAAGAGACTAGTTGTGATGATGGTTATTAGCATAGCCAAGAGACTAGTGTGATGATGATAAACCATTGTTTATTAGCATAGCCAAGAGACTAGTGTGATGATGATAAACCATTGTTTATTAGCATAGCCAAGAGACTAGTGTGATGATGATAAACCATTGTTTATTAGCATAGCCAAGAGACTAGTGTGATGATGATAAACCATTGTTTAAAAAGAGACTGTGATGATGATAACCATTGTTTATTAGCATAGCCAAGAGACTAGTTGATGATGATGATGATTGTTTATTAGCATAGCCAAGAGACTAGTGTGATGATGATAAACCATTGTTTATTAGCATAGCCAAGAGACTAGTGTGATGAAGAGCATAGCCAAGAGACTAGTGTGATGATGATAAACCATTGTTTATTAGCATAGCCAAGAGACTAGTGTGATGATGATAAACCATTGTTTATTAGCATAGCCAAGAGACTAGTGTGATGATGATAAACCATTGTTTATTAGCATAGCCAAGAGACTAGTGTGATGATGATAAACCATTAGTGTGATGATGATAAACCATTGTTTATTAGCATAGCCAAGAGACTGTGAGATGATAAACCATGTGTTTATTAGCATAGCCAAGAGACTAGTGTGATGATGATAAAACCATTGTTTATTAGCATAGCCAAGAGACTAGTGTGATGATAGCCAAGAGACTAGTTGATGATTAAACCATTGTTTATTAGCATTAAAGAGACTTGGAAGAAAGACTAGAAAAGAACATTTGATGAACAAACTTAATTGAATTCAAGAAAGGACTTTCTTAGTTAGATAATTAGAATATAAATTAACCATCATTCAAATTTTGTAATATATTTTATTCATTGAATTCCATCATCCACTATTCACAATTTCACAAGAAGAAAAGATAGATGTAAATAATAAATTCAGTAATTGTACTCAGCTGACTTATTAATTTTTTATTGTTGAAGATTGAGTTTTATTGAATTGTTTGAATATCATAGGTAGTTACATAGCGAAGGTGGCAACTTAGGGTCTGACTTTACTCTGAATACTTTCTGAAGCAGATACCTTCACAGCCATGACTATCCTGTGATACCAGTGTTCTTCTCCAACACTGGGACTTCACTCTTGTCAAGACAGAATACTATTTCTGCTCCACTACTGACACTACATACAAAAAAACCTTCTGCTACACCTGATCTGTCACTTGATGTCTTTGAAGTTCAGTCAGTACAAGTGTTTCAACAAGAATATCAGTGAATGGTACATACCACATTGGCTACTGTTTGCATGTCAGTCCACCGAGACACCTTTGGCTTTCCATGCATAGCAACAACAAAAAATGTATTTCCTGCTTCCTCAGATTCTATATAAACATTCAAATCTAACTACTTGCATCTTTGGAATATTCTCAAAATATGTGATAGCCAAAACACTTGTCTGTCAGGGTGACCATTTCTGATGATCAGATTGCCTCCTGCTTTAGTGCTCTGTATAGTTCTCTATCACCATAAATTCCGTTCTGGCAGGCTTGGAACTAATAATTTTGCTGTGAGAAGTGATATGAAAAACAAGCTAAACCGCTGCGCGAAGGTCATGGGAATTGACTTACATCAAATCTCTAGAGTGCTTATTAATTCTTTATTTTCTGTACTTCTTTCATTCTTTTTCTCTAAAGGGGCCTATGATTTAACTAGTTTCATTTATTGGTTACAGCTGATAGGCTTTGTTTATACATTCACTTCCAAAACTAACCAGTGCTGATAGAAGATTATTTATAATTTTCTATGATCTACTTGATATGGCTTTTACTGCCTTCACCACGTTTATGTATTTTGCTTGCTAATAGAAAAATTGAAAGTAATAATATCATCGTCATCATCATTTCCCTTGTCACTCCATCATTGCCAGCTGATCTCCCCTTACATCCAAGCATTCATGTGCTCTTGCAGGGATGGTTTCTCTAGCAATTTATTTGACCTTGAGGTTAAAAGCTCCCCATGCATAACCTCACATTAGTAGCCTAAGGAAGCAGGTCCAATAGTTTCTTTGTCTCCTCAGAGACCCAACGGGCAAGTAAGTAATATCAAAGAACCTATAAAAATGTTCTGGACTATTTAGGTCTCAGTTTCATAGTTCTTAGCTCTGGTGTGAAATAGACTATCTGAGTGATGGTACTTTTCCTGGAGTCTTTTGCTGGTCCTTTGTCTTAACACATTCATTACTTGCAATTTTTCTTTTCTATTGTCCTTTTTCTTACTGTTGAGTGCCAAAAAATTACCTGTTTCTAATATTTGTTGACAATTCACATGTCCCAGTTTCATACTTTTTTTAAGAGCAATTTAAAGTTTTGTTCCAGTATTTTTACACAGGTTTACCTATATATCATTTTGTGTTTGTGTGTGTATATTTATTATAGCATATTTGAACTATCTGCAACTGACCAACACATTGCATTATAAAGATTTCAGGTAATGGCCTATTTCACTGTCATATTATTTAGCAGTTGCTCATTCACATGATAATGTGACAAATAAAACATAAATGCCATATAATCTGTTTTTTTTTTTTTTTAAATAGTTGAGAACCTTGCATACAAGAAAGACAGCTGGATTAACAAGAAAACATTGTATAAACGTCATATTCGTCATAAGCTGCCTGAGGGCCATGCTGATCGTGCAGTAGATGGTGATCTTGACCTTAGGCTTCAGAGCTGCACCATACTAGACAATCTGTATGGAAAATACCCATTGTGGACAGTTGACCTTGGCCATAAAACATCAGTATCAGGTGTTATCATATACACTTGGCAAGGAGATGGGCCAGGTAAGAATTTATAGATAAGTCAAGGGGGGAAAAGGTAAAAAATAAATAATCTATGTAAGAAATGTATTTTGAAATTAATGAAGAAAAACTTTTTAAGCCCATTTAATCATTACTTTCACAGTTAGCAAGATTTGAAGTTGAAGAGTGATGAAACATACAAAATGAACTGTTATTAACATACATTTTTTTTTTAATTAGAAAAAGCAGCATCATTTCGAGAGTACATGAAAAATCTGGACCAGCTGGTGGTTTATGTGGATGACAAGATACAGAAGAAAGACGATGAACATGACGAATCTTATGCATCTGGAAATATGTGCAACTACATCTCCTCACTGAACAATGCCCTTTTCAACAAGAAACTTGTGCTGCAGTGTGTGAGGACTCATGTTGGTAGATATGTTCTTATTGAGGCCTGGGGAAGACAGATAGGCTGGTCAAGACTGTTTGGGGCAGTTTTGTGTGAAGTACAAGTCTTTAACTGATTTTGACCATGGCCCAGACAAGTGTATATTAATTTGGTTGTGTATCTGTTTTTAGAGAAATGTAATGTAATGTGTTTTATTTGATTAGACTAAAGAATATTCTTGTTAAGCAGTTCCCTGGAAAGCAAATTACAGATGTTGTTCATACTTTACCCTAGTTTTTACCTAAAGTATGGCTTACATGCTGTAAGCTAGAGAAAGGGAGTTATGAGATTATATTAATGTTTTGTCTCATTTCAAAGGCTGGAAAGCCGCACAGTTTTCGAGAATTAGTTACAGTATTACCAGCAGGGATAGAAATTACTGATGTGTTGGAGGTAAACAATAAAGTTGAAGGCAGAACTGAAGAGATTAAAGAGAGGGTCAAGAACTATTTGGTCACAAGAATCTTTACATGATATGTTGCAAACATGTCTAATATTATGACTTTTCACAGCATGAAAATTAAAAAAGGACCACTATTTTGTCTATATGTGCAACCTTAGGTGCATTTAAAAAAATTAATAATTAGCTTACAATTATGAAGATTCATTCATTGCCCTTCAGCTCCCCAGGGAGTATAGGCCTTCCACAAATTCATACCAATTTATTCTGTTCTGGGCCTCTCTCTATTCAGTCCTTCCAAGTCTTCATTATCCATTTCATTTCTGTTTCCAGTTCTGTGCTCTGTGTAATTTTTCTTCTCCTTCTACCTCTCTTGCCCTGAGGTTTCAAGAAGAAGGACTATCCAGTAACGTTATCAGCAAGTGTCTGCATTATGTGTCCTTTCCACCGCCAGCATCTTCTCTCATCTCTTGTTTCACTGGCACAAGTATCTTGTCAACAGTTTCACATTGGTGATCTTGTCATACCATTTCATTCTTTCTGTTAAATGTAGCTGGTGTAACATTCTAAAAATCTGTAACTTTTCGTTATTGTTTTTGCTGCTCTTCATACTTCAGAGCCATACATTTGGACTCTGCTTTGACAAATGAGCTGAAGATTTGAATGTTTGTGTTGAGGTTGATTTCTTTTTATTTCTGTATATTTCTTAGGAGCATCTTATTGACAGAGTGGTTAGAGCATTGGTCTCTCGTGGCAAAGGTGCCAGGTTCATATCTTGGTACCAACACGCTCCAGTCTACCTAGCTGCAAATGGGTACCTCACTTTGAGTTAGAGAAGGAAAATGCAGTGAGGAAGGGAACTAGTCAACCCACTTCTCGATGCTGGATTTAGCATGATGAAGTCTCTAACACTTCACTCCCCTACAGCAGCATCTGCTATGAGACTACCTTTACCTTTTTGTTTTTTTAATATTTCCCAGTGAAAGCTCTTTTTGTCTTTAGTATTTTTATTTTGGTATCATTGTCTGCTCCTCCAAGAGTCCACATTTTGTAGGAATATATGTCCCATTGTAATCTGGCTATCATTAATTGTATTTATTCTCATGATCTTTGTCTTGTCTCTCTGCATTTTTCAAACCAAATTGCTGTGACCTTGTATCAGGTGTTTTTATTTTGTCTTGCAACTGGTTACTGTTATGGAACAGAAGAGCTAGGTCATTAACAAAATCTGAATCATCAAGCAGATGAGTCCATTGTCTACTAACTTCCATTTCTATTGGCTGATGTTGTTTTCAAAATGCAACCCATAACTAGAAAGAAGAGAAATTGTGACAACAGGCATCCCTGCTACACTTCAGTTCTTATGTCACACGGAGCCATAAGTTGTCCTTCACAAAGAATTCAGCATTTTTATTTTTCATGTTTTCATTATTAGGTTAATGATCTTCAGGGGGAATCCCTTAATTACTCATTAGTATACAAAGGAGTTCTCTATCTACACTGCCAAATGCCTTTTCATAGTCCACAAATTTAATGCAAATACGTGAGTAAAGTTTCAAACTTTGTTCAACTAATAATTGTAATGTTGCTTTTTGGTCTTTCATGTCTCAGTTGTATAACTATGGACTCTTTTAATCTCTCAAGAATGGACCTTTTTAATACTTTCTGAAGCACTGTTAGTAACATACAGTGGACTATACTGTAGTTTGGGCACTCTTTGTAAATCTCCTTCCTTAGACAACTTAACAAGATATCCTTTCCTCTGGTATTTCTTCTCTCTCCCATACTTTACCAAGAAATGTATAATGTAGAGGTATCAATATTAACTTTGGTGGCCCTGCAACTTTTCCATCTTTCAGAAGAACTATGGCTGTCTTTATTTCTTCATTATTTGGGTTTTCATAGTTAGCTAGCTGGATGTCTGGAGTATTTTGTGGAACTGATCTATTTGGAAGTTCCTAGAAATGTTCCATCTATCTTTTCATTTTTTTTTAAATGTTGCTAAGCAATTTTCCATTCTTGTCCTTGATGAGGCCATTTACTTGCTTATTTTCCTATTACCTTCTTTGTATTTTTCATACAAACCCCTCATATTTCCCTTGACAGTAGCTTCCAGCCAACTCATCAATATATTTCCTCATGTCACTTTAGATGTTTCTTCTTACATCTTTGTTCGCTTTTATGTACATTTCATAAGGCTAGGCTCTGGAACTTTTGGTTTTGCTTCTGTTTAAATCTTCTTTTTTATTTGTCTGTCCTTTACTCACTTGAAGGTTTCTGTTGTTATATGTGCTTTGGTGCTGGCATTCTCTTTTTCCCACTTATCCACATGTCTCATTCCATATATTTTTATCTATTGCCAGTGGTGCTCTGTGTACATCTACTAGCTGACTAGGTGCTTGGGACTTATTGGATATTCTAACCATAAATTTATCTCTTGATTTCTGATATATTCCCCATTAAACCCAAGCTACATATACCGTTTGAATTTCATCTTTATTTTGGCTAACAAAAAATGATAATTGTCGTGTGGTGAGTATTGAGGCAACTACCACAGTAGTTTTTGCCAGGAATAGCCTATGAAATATTAGGTAGAAGGTCTCCAGAAATTGGCTCGTTAAAAAAAGATAGAGACCTGTTCTGAGATAAGGACAAGAAGAAGAGAATGTGAATGCTTTCCACTGGACATTGTTTTCTAGTGAATTTCTGTTTCCCCACGACCTTATCTTCTGCCCTTAGATCATGTAACAGAAAAAGCCCCCAACCTCATATGAGTGTAGAAATTTTCCTATATGTAAATATTTAACACCGACAGCACGAGTGATACGTTAACAAACTAGATAATGATCAAACGATTATTGGGTTTATTAATTAAATATCTACACATATAGGGTTAGTGGTGGTGGTAAAGACGATTCACACAAAACACACAGGTGAGATATTAATATTGTAGTTAATTAAATAGAATAATGAGCTTGTGTAAAGCGAAATGATGTGATATGATACGTGTTACCAAAATGGTAAATAATCTACACAGTCCATGCATCTCTAAATCCTTTTCCCGGGTAGGATGGTTCACATGTATGCATAGAATGTCCCAGGTAGGTATAAGTTATGTCGAGTGGGGTATCTCTAAGTCAAGGACGTTCTGATGAAAACTTTTGTACTGAGAACGTTGACGATATATATAGTCCTTCATTGTTCAATAATATTTCTATAGCGTTGATCAACAGGTAACAGTTGTCATATGAAAAATGTCGGTTGTCTAATCTCCGAAGGGTACTGGCCAGACTGGATATCTTCACGAAATGTTCTTGATATGTAGGCTCATTATCTTGAGTATATAATCGTGATTCATAAAATATTCTTTGGAGTCTGCTTCATAGAATGCGCTTAAGAGTGTGTTGCACTTGGTATAAATATGAGATTCAACTTTTGAGCTCTTTAGCTTGGCTTCAGATAGACGCTTCCGATGGAGCTGAACTTGATATGAGTAATCAACTGTGAGCTTTAGCTTGACTCCTGTAGTAAGCTTTCGAGTGATTTGGACTTGATTTAAATATGTATTGAATGTGTGCGCACGTGATATAAGGTGACGGAAATGCTGCGTCCACCCTTTTAATCGTGGGCGAGAAATATTCCTTTTTAATTGAGGAATGAATGATGTCCTATGGCAAATTCTGCTAGCCAAATGTCCGTGTTGATAACTTATTTCTGGTTAGACGTCAGACACGTAGCATGTGGACTCAGACTTCTGATGGATTGAAGACACACAAAAGTCTTCGTAAGTTTTCACACTTAATATCACTGGTTGACTTCTATGTATTTTACATCTCACTCTTGATCTCTATGAGTTCGATTCTAATGATGTTAAATATATTGTGCATGAGAGTGTGTGCACTTGGAAGACTGTGATAATGATTTAACAAGCTAGATGAAGGTGAAGTATGAACTATCAGTTTTTTCTATCAGCCTATCATCTTAGAGGAAAATCTTCTGATTTTATTTAGTCATGTACTAGAAGAAGATAATTGAAAAACTGTCTTCCGCCCATGTAGCTATGATGCTAATGGCGAAAGTGATCTTACTAAAACTAAGAAAAATTATTAATAGTTTTCAAAAGATACACTAACCTGTTTCCCTTCACAAAATCCTTTAAGAACACAATACGCCACAGATATGAATTATTTATCCACACTGAATATTGAATAAGGCAAAGCTTAAGAGATTTATTCTCTACACCACACTGTTAAAAACTGCACTCCTCTCTAACGAGCTGTCTTCTTCTTCTTTGATCCTTAGCCGCCGACCGTCAAAGCAGTCAGTGGCCATCACGCCTAGTGGCGTCTTGTAGGGCAACAACAAATTGATTCCACTTTGCTCGGTCGGTGGCCATCCTTCGTACAGTGCTCCAACTCTGGTTCATTCCCTGCATCTCAGCCTCCACAGTCCTCCGCCAGGTTGTTTTTGGTCGGCCTCTCTTTCGTTTTCCTTCAGGGGTCCAAAGCATAGCTGTTCTTGTGATGGCATCGGAGTCTCTTCTGAGGACATGACCAACCCAGCTCCCTAACGAGCTGTGCAGTACAATATATCACTGGTTTAGCCAGTGTGTCCGCGATAATCTAACTCCTCCCCTCAGCCAATCACCAGGCGTGCATCTTGCAACCCAGACCTAGGATCTCTCATGTCTCCTGTCAGTCTAAAAGTGGGTTGGGCAATTCGCCACAAACTTTTGGTCGCTTGGCCTCTCAGTCTTGGTCAGGCCGCCAGGTGTTTGATGTTTTGCTAGAAAAAGCCACCCGTCCTCTAACTGTCACAAATCTGACTGTCCCTTGTCTCTTGCATGTAAATGCCTGTGATCCTTCACGGGTCCTTTTTTTGTGCCGGACTATTGTATCCCATCTGTGAGCAAAGGTGGTTGTTCCTAGTCAAGTGCCTTTGATATCACCCACCCAGAGCCTGTTGTTTGCGTAGCCATTGTATCGTGAGTGATGGTGACCGTGTTTTGTTTAAACAACGGCTTAGACAAATTTTTTGTGTCAGCCGCGCTCTACTCAAAGTTAACAATAATCCAAAGAAATTGTACCATGCCCAGGTGTTTGATTTTGATGAAACCAGATGTGTTTCCCCAGATTTGTCACGAGGCAATGGGGACTTCAAAAGATAATGCAAGGTGGAGGTCTAAATGAAGTCACCAGTAATAAAGATTACAGTTTAAAGTCCAGTCGTGATTAAAAATTACTAGAACAAAGATGATAGAGCAAATGTGGGATGAAAGATGTAGGAAGGAAAAGTTTGGGCGATAAGTCTTTGGCGCTCGTTTATCACAATGATCAAATGCCAAATCTGCTCTTCTATATACTTTTACATCATGTGATGATGATGTAACCTTCTTTCTTATTCATATATGATCAGTCTGATTTTCTGTCCTGTGGTCTGTTGATATCCATTTTGACTTATGTACTCTTTTATGTGGAAACATTTTTCCTTCAATAGCCTGTTGATCTGAAGCACAGAGGCTCATGAACAGGTATCAATACTCGTCATCGTTCAAAGTCCATGTTTTCCCATCATTTTTTTTTTATGTTCTTATCTTTGCATGTTGGTCACCCATCAAAACTATGATGTCTTTTCTTCTCTTTTTATCCATGAAATTTGAAGTCTAGTGTAAAATTCTTCATTCAAGAATTTTTTCTTTGTCATAGGTGCATAACATTAGATGATGTTTATCTGTATTTTCTATTTAACTGTTTTGAATGTTGCTGATATTATTTTAGATCCCATTGCTTCCCATTATGTCAGTGCTTTCTGCACTTTCTATGACAGCATTAGAGCTACTCCTTCACTATAGTAACAGTGTTCTTCTTCATGTCCTGAGTACAGCACCCATTCTCCTGTTTTCAGCTTCTTTTTTTCTGTTCCCTTTCACTTTGTTTGGCACAGTCCAGGATGCCAGTCTTCTAGTTTCACAATTCTGCTGTCAGCTGTGCAGTGCTTCATTTAGTGTACTAACAATCCAGATGCTAAATCTAGAAGTTTTTTCTTAGAGGTAAAAAGGTGAATCAGCAGCCCAGACTTCTTTTGGCTTTCTATGGACAGCGTCATAACCTTGATAGAGGAGCTTCTTCCCTCCTGGATGGTGAATTGAATTATTTGAATTACTTGCTTTGGATGACTGGTTCATATTTGTTGGTTTTTCTTTTAGGATTGAAGTTTTTTTTAAATGAGGTTGCAGAGTTACCATTCTATGCTCTCCTTTCAGACCTCAGTAACACATGGACAAATATGAGTATTACTAACTGATTAGTATGCTTTTGTAGTATGATACAGAAATGTGGTAAAGTTCTTGCTTGTGTGACTGCTGTATCACTTAAAACACAACTGACTTACTACAATGTCCATTGAAAATCTCTAGCAACAAAAATAGATGTTATTTCATTCAAGCACAAACTTTTCTACTCAAACAGATGTGATTTTAGGAACACATAAATCTTTTGAATTTAATAATAGACTAAAGAGCAGCAGCACATTTTAAGATAAAATAGGGCAAAAATGAAAATGTGAATTACTCTGTCATCTGATCACATATTTTCTCCTGAATCTAAATATGTCAAAATCATGTGTCAGAACACAGTTATGTAGGTGTATTTTGATTTTCCATATTGTATTTTCTTAAGAAATTGCATTTTTCCTTTGAAGATAACCATGAATTTCTCAGAGCCTTTTTTTTTATGTTACTAATTTTCTTGGAAGTTGCTTTTTTCTTACTCAATCAACATGAGTTTTGGCACAAATACAATCTTCTGGATAATAACACTTTTTTTATATCTGATTTGGGATATCAATATCGTATAAAAAATGTTGTTATTACAAGCTGTTTTGAAAAATGTATAACTATATTTAGATACTAAATTTAAAGTTCTTTATCTCAGAATCTACTCAAGTTATAAAAAATCGAATCAAATAAGTTTAAAAAAAAACAGTGATGAGCTTCCATTTCAACTTTGGTGCATATAACTCTTACTTACTTACTTAGTCGTTCCTCTTCTACTGTGAGGTGTAGAGGTTTGGAAGAGAGAGCAGCGCCGTACTCTCCTATCGGCTATCTTCCTCCTGGCCTGGTTCCATTCTAGTCCTCAGTCTTTCAGACAGATCGTCTAATGTTGTCCTCCCAGCATGCATATAATTCACCAAATAAAAAAACCTTAATGAACTGAATTGTAGGATTAAAATGCAATATGACCACAGTTTCCGTGGCAACCATTAACATTATATCATCAGTTGCATTAGTGTGCACTGCCGTTACTGTTGCAAGCTAACCCTTTCATTTGTTTCAAAATCATGCAGTTATTTATGAAAATAGCTTTTCACTGTAGCTCCTCTCCTACATTTTTTATCATGTTTAGTCATTTGACTGAGGTCTGCTCCCTTAGCCCCCTTAATATTTTCTATTTCCAGCCTTTTCTCAGATTTGTTTCTCCCCACCTCTATTGGATTGTCTCCCTTCTTTGTGGTCGTTAGTCTTCTTCCATTTTTCCCTTTCCTTGTAAGCTAGAAGTTTCTTTTGGTGCATGCCAAATCCATCATCAAATAGTTTTCTTGTATGTTGCTTATGTGGTTTCATTTGGCTTTGCTTCAGAAGATGCCTTACTATCTCTGTCTTGCCATCCATGTCCTTCTGTTTATGGTATCCATATTCTGTTTATTAATGTATGTATCCTGTTTTTTGCATAGGCTCTGTTATTCCATTGTTTCTTTTCCATACATCATAATAGCTTTAACACTTGTCTAAAAATCTTTATGTCTGTCTTCTTCTTCTTCCATCCTTAGCCACTGACCGTCAAAACAGTCAGTGGCCATTACGCCTGTCTGTAATTTCCCTTATGTCCCTAGATTTAGTCTCAGTTTCAGAAAAATTATTTTTATCCTCAATTAAGTCTACATTTTCCTTTCCTCCTTTGTGTTCTGTGACACTGCCCTTATCCAGTGGAGCTCTTCATAACACAGTGAAGTATTTTACTTTCAGTGTTAGTTTTCATCACTTTGGTTTCTGTACAGCTTATATGTAGTTTAAGTATGAACACTTTTGACCTCATGTTTTCATAGTTACGAGGCTGCTCTGCCAAATCATTCACAAAGTCTTTCATTTATGACCTTTTTGTGTTCCATTTCATTTCCCGTTTGTAGATACATCTGTATGGTCAGTAACTGTAGGAAATGAGAACAGCAGCAACATTTATCCTTGTCTTAATATTTAGACAGAGCTGTATTTTACTTGTCCTCCATGTACCAGTTTCTTGTCATTTCCCGGTTTGTATGTTGTTGTTGATCAGCTAGAGCTGCTGAGCTTGTCACTGTTTTGCAGCCGATGTCAAGTAGAAGAATGTGCATGTGTTTTGTAGCTGTTGAGTGGTGCTGTATAGAGAGTTGTGATTGTTGAGGAGCCTCGCAATAGCTTTTTTCTTTCTGTGAAGAGTCCACTTGGAAAGTAAGTGGAGAGCTTACTAGGGAAGTAACAGTGCATGCTGAACAGTCTCATATGGATGTGTACAGTTGTGGCAATTAGGCACATGTATGGGATTTAATTTGTTTAAGTGCTTGTTGAAAGCCTTTTCAAAATCAACGAAGTTAATGTACATAGGGACAGTTTATGGAAAATACTGAGGGCTTATGGAATTCCAAGCTGCATAGTGTCAATCATAAAAAGCCTCTATGCCAACTTTACATGTAGTGTTGGGCAGAGCAACCTAACCTTTGAGGTGAAGACAGGAGTACGACAGGGATGCCCCTTATCAACCACTCTATTTTTAACAGTCATAGACTGGGTGATTCGCCAGACAACAGAGGGCAGTCCAAGAGGAATAAGATGGACTACATTTTCTACATTGGAAGATCTGGAATATGCAGATGACATTGCACTACTAGCACATTCACATCAACACATCCAGGAAAAAACGGATAGACTTAATAAGTTTAGCCAGCAGGTGGGCTTGAACATCAATTTAAAGAAGTCAGAGGTCATGACGCTCAATGTGAGCAACCCTGAGCCCATATCAGTAAGGAATCAGCAACTGGTACAGACAGACACCTTCACATACCTAGGATGCATAGTAACACCAGACGGCGGGGCAGGCAAAGACATCAACATCAGAATGAATAAGGCAAGAACAGCCTTTTTTTAGCCTAAACAACATCTGGAAGTCCTCTCAATACAGCACAAGCACAAAATTAAGATTAAATCAGAGCTGTGTGCTTTCTGTGCTTCTCTTACTTACTTACTTAGTCGTTCCCCCTCTACCGTGAGGTGTAGAGGTTTGGAAGAGAGAGCGCCAGACTATCCTATCGGCTGTCTTCCTCCTGGCCTGGTTCCTTTCTAGTCCTCGGTCTTTCAAAGATTGTCTAATGTTGTCCTCCCAGCGGACTCTGGGTCGTCCTTGGGGTCTGGATCCTTGGCCCTTTGTTTCCCATGCTTGTCGTGGTATCCGATCTTCTCCCATTCTGCAGACATGGCCAAACCATCTTAATTGGGACTGTTCTACTTGGGTCTGCAGGGGGTAGGATTTAAGACCTTGACTTATCGTCTGGTTGCGTACCATGTCTCTTCTTGTTACTTCAACCACCTTCCTCAGATACCTCATTTCTGAGGTTTGGATCTGGCTTTTATGGGTTGTAGTCATTGCCCATGACTCGCATCCGTATGTCAAGACTGGGACATAGGTGGAGCGGTATACAGCCATCTTCGTTTTCTTACCAACCTCTCTCTTTGATGCCTCCCTTTCGGTCTATAATAGCTCCGAGGTATTTAAAGTGGTCGACCTGCTCCAGGACCTGTTCGCCCAGCTTAATCTGATGTTTTCTTTCTTCTCGTGATATCACCATGGATTTTGTTTTAGAGCTGCTTATGACCATCCCTCTCTTCTCCAGCTCTTCCTTCCAGACTTGCAGGTTGGATTGGAGATGCGCCTCTGATTTAGCAATCAGGGCAACATCATCAGCAAATGCCAGCTCCGAAATATAGACCTGTCTCATCTTCCAGTACCCCACTGAATACTTTCTTGTTCTCTCCTTACATGCCTTGATGACACCGTCCATAAGGAGTATGAAGAGGTAAGGTGATAGGATATCACCTTGTCTTACACCAGTGGTGGTCCTGAACTCTTCCGACTTATGGTTTGCTGTCCTCACATAATTTCTCTGTGCTTCTCTATGGTGCAGAATGCTGGAGAGTTAGAGAGAAGGAAATGTCGAAATTGTCCTCTTTTCACACAACATGCCTAAGAAAAATTCACCGAATCTTTTGGCCGAATACCATCACCAACCAAGATCTGCTTGCTCGGAGCAGGCAAGAGGACATGCACACCATCATAGCTGGCAGACGCTGGAGCTGGGTTGGCCATGTCCTCAGAAGAGACCCCGATGCCATCACAAGAACAGCTATGCTTTGGACCCCTGAAGGAAAACGAAAGAGAGGCCGACCAAAAACAACCTGGTGGAGGACTGTGGAGGCTGAGATGCAAAGAATGAACCAGAGTTGGGGCACTGTACGAAGGATGGCCGCCGACCGAGCAAAGTGGAACCAATTTGTTGTTGCCCTACAAGACGCCACTAGGCGTGATGGCCACTGACTGCTTTGACGGTCGGCGGCTCAGGATCAAAGAAGAAGAAGTGTTTGTTGAGTGTGGTGTGTTCTGTTTTTAGTTTGAAGATTACACTCTGCTCCATACATCGTAGGTTATTAATGTTGTCATTGCTGTTGGGATGGGCCATTTCTTTATGCAAGGCATGTCCAGTAGACCCTTTTGCCCATCGGTTCAGCCATTTCTCTTTGAAGTTGTTTTGGAGTATTCATTTAGCTGTCTACACGTTGGCTGGAGTGTTTGTTTGAAGCATGCTTGCTCCTTGTTTTGCTAGTCTGTCTGCTTTATTGTTGCCTGGTATGTCTGTGTGTCCTGGTATTCTTTGGAGAGTGACTCTGGTGTTGTATTTTGTTAGCAAGCTGTTCACTGTTTCAGCCATCTGTGTTATTTCTTCATTTTCAGTTTGGGGGTATTCTTCTAAAGCCTGAAGTGTTGATTTTGAATCAGTGAAGATTGTGATATTTGAGGGCTTATAAATTTCTTGTTAGAATTGGCTGAGTATTACTGTGAGGGTGGTATTTATTGCTGTAATTTCTACTTGGTAATTAGTAGTAGAATTCTCCTATCAGTTCATATATTTATAGTATGCTGCCATTTTGGTACTTCACGTTAGCTCCAAATTTACCATGGCCTTGAACGCAGAGCCATCTGTGTATGCATGTATTGCAGTGTTAGGGAAGCTGTCTATAGCCTCTAAAGTAGCTGTCTTAAGTATTGTTGAGTTTGTGTCTCTTGTTAGTGAGCTATCCGTGAGTGTGGTTTTTATTAGCTTTCATTTTATGCATGACAGCTTTACGAAGTAGCTTTCTGAAGTAGCTGTCTGTCAAACTCCACTCCAATATAAGCTTGATTTTCTTCCCTTTTTAGTTGGTACCTAGTTCTGACCAGGAGTATATGCCCATTTAGTGTCTGTCTTCTATACTAATTTATGTGTATTATTGTAATTTTTTTTTTTTAATTAATGAAGAAAAATATCCCGTTCAACCTCTGATGGGTTATAATTAGGATATTGTTTTCAATTCCAAATAATACGAACAATTGCCGATATGAGAAAGTGGCATCACATTTGTCAAATCATTGTAAATAGGGACAATCACAATTGTGCTTATACGTTAAAAAAAATAATAAACAAAAAAAAAAAAAAAATCAAGAAGAAACTCTGAACAAGAATAATATTAAAGTGGAGGGGTGTAAAGGCCTGGTGGTTCCAGTTATATAACTGACTTTAACAGATATTTAATTGATTTTCATCTGTTAAAAGTCATATACATTGTAAGAACAGCATCAGACCTGTGATATCCTTTGTTGGAAACCTGCTTGGAGAGTGACTCTGGTGTTGTATTTTGTTAGCAAGCTGTTAACTGTTTCAGCCAGCTGTGTTATATCTTCATTTTCAGTTTGGGGGTATTCTTCTAAAGCCTGAAGTGGAAACATATTGTCCAGAGTGAGTTTGTTTCAGCAAAATAGTTTCTTTTGGCTTTTTCTGTTAAACATCATACTGTCTTTTGCTAGAATTTGTTCAGGAAGAAATAACTGAGTGATAATTTGTTTACTGTTTCTGTAACCATCTGATATTTTGAAGTGGAGTTAAATGGTCACCAGTTAAGGCAGTGGCTGAACTGTTTCTTTTTAGGCTGGATAGAACTCCCGCAGGTGTAAAGCATTAAAACTACCTGCTGAATCTTCTTGTAACAACTCTTGAGAGATAGCTTTCACACACCACCTGTCAATTTCTGGCTGCACTAAACTATCCCAGAATCTGATAAAACAAAAACAAAAGTAAAATATGCAAGTACAGGTCATTGGAAATCCTCAGGGACAACTTTGTGTCAGAAACTGGATTTTTGTTGGTTTCCTGTTGTCCACCTAAAGCATGTTTGAAAATTACACAAAGTCACCCAAATGTGATTGAAAAGTGGCCTAGAACTGCCCTATGAAACTTTCAATTTTCAGAATAATTCAGTTTTCGGGTGTTTGTATAAAATACATACCTGTATATATTTTTTCATCACTTCATACAAGCCAACCCTCAGAAATGAAAACCCGTATCAAATATAAATAAACCATAAAAAGTCTGAAAAAACCATACATAGATGTTTAAAAATATTTTCAATCAAACTTGGCTGCATTATAATTGAGATATGCGCCATTTGCCTTTTTTTAAAGTAAGTCTTCACTTGTTTTGAAAACAAAACAAGTGTCTGAGTTTATTTTGCACTGTAAAAAGGATGTGTTCATGATAGTTTATTTCTGCAATCAGTATATATCTCTTTTAACATGGAGAACGACCTCTCACATTGACCATTGCTGTGAGGCAATGTGAGCAAGCGCTTAACTATGACTGCCAGACTGGGAAATCCTTTATGACCAGTGCTTGTTTTCTGCCTAATTACATGAAGCAAATAGCTGGAAAAGCTTCTTTTTTTCCAACTTCCAAGCTTAAATCATATTCATCAAGCAGCAAACAGTAGTCCTCAAACTCATCCTTCAATACTTCTTGTTCTGTATGTGCTGCTAATGTGTTGGCCAACTTACAGAATGCTGTATATTGCACTGTGTCTTTAAATCTTAGATCAGGAATTTGGAGATCCTTTTTTAATTTTTGCTTATTTGCAACTATAAATAATAAATTGTAACAAAAGTAAAATATGCAAGTACAGGTCATTGGAAATCCTCAGGGACAACTTTGTGTCAGAAACTGGATTTTTGTTGGTTTCCTGTTGTCCACCTAAAGCATGTTTGAAAATTACACAAAGTCACCCAAATGTGATTGAAAAGTGGCCTAGAACTGCCCTATGAAACTTTTAATTTTCAGAATAATTCAGTTTTCATCAAAGGTTTAAATCTAATTTCATCTAAGAACTATTATTGTAATAATAATTTTAAAAAAAAATTAAAATGAAGTACTTATCAATACCAAACTGGGACTCTAGGATCAATTGAGAAAGGCTGCTTGATTTTATTGGTTGATTTTTATTCATGTGTTCTATCATCTTGCTGAATCTCATGACACAAATATTGGCTAAGGTGTGGTGTGCGAGGCGATCGAGTATATGTATATATACGAGTAATATTTAATAATTAGGCCAAAAACCTGTACAGAAAATATGTATGACTGTACAAATCTAAAAACGAAACAACCCGGTACAGAATATGGATAACCCGTACTGGTTGGCATTGTGTCATTTTAACAGTACAGTACAGTACAGTACAGCAGCCCACTTAAGTCATAACTGACTATGGGATCACCCCTGAGGTGATAGCCCTCAGCTATTTTTTTGCCTGGTGTTCTTTTTGGCGTGCTCTCTTCTGCTTGTTGTGAGAGATTCTTTTCACTGAATCTGAGGTGGCGCCGTAGACAGCATCGCCACTTGGTGCGATTAGCTGCATCATCCTCCCAGGTTGCTGGATTTATGTCCAGTGCCTTCATATCTCTCTTGCACACATCTCTTAACCTCAGTTGTCATCGTCCAAATGTTCTTTTGGGTTTTCCATAGAAAATGTCATTGGGGATGTAGCCATCTTCCTTCCAGTTGGCAGACATGGCCAAGCCAGCATAGTCTGCACTGTCTAAGCAGTATGTTGTTCATCCATCACGGGTGATGAAGACCACTCTGTTCATCCAATTATTTAGGATTATGTTAGGTTAGTCTATGGGTACGAAGGTGACTGATGAGCCCGATGCGGGCCAGGAAAGATCTTGGAACATGTTGTGAAGAGGGCAAAGGTGGCAGCAGCTTTGCCATTGCGGCTGTCAGTTTCTGTGTCCAGAGAGAGTTTGACGTTGATGGTAAACACCAGGTATGTGAAGTGATGCACCATTGCTAGTTCATAATAATCAAAAGTAATAACTGGTGCACCATCCACATCCTGACTCAGCACATTTTTTTTTTTCAACCTAGAGCGTCCTCTCTAGGGCATGAGCTTGGCACAGTTATTGGAGATCAAACTGATGCTCATGCAGCGTGTTCCCCCTCCCCACATAGCCAGTAGGTCTAAAGGAACAGCAGTAGCTGATACAGTTTGGTACCAGCCATATTGCAGGAGTTGCCAGAATAATGTCTAATCAACATTAGACTACCTTAGAGACTCCAACTCCAGATTTAACCTCAAGGTTTACTCCTGAAGCCTTTCCCGTAAATGGATATTCCTGTAAAGCAGCGGAGGTTTGAAGTCAGAGTTTTACCTTCTACTAGATAGGCTAACAACCAAGGATCATGATCCCTATCTGCCCGAAGCTGCTGGTTTTAACTCTTGCAGGCCGGAATTTTTTCACGAGTTTTGCCAGAATTATTTTTGTACCTTAAAGCAGTACCTTTATAAATTCTAAAGTTTCTGAATTACTACATAACAAAGACACACATATTATACATCACAGTAAAGATAAATGAATGTAGAATTAGAATATGAAGGATTTTTAGTGATATTCTACATATAGTATTCAGTTATGAGTCATAACAAAAATACGGAACAAATTTCACGGAACACAAAAGTGACGTTCCCAACGTCGTTTCGGCTTTGAGGGGTTTTGCGGATGTACGCTACCAGCGTCGTTCCGGCCTTTAAGAGTTAAGGCGCCAGTGGCTTGCCTATCAGTGGAAACAGATTTGCTGTTGTGCTACTTATACGGAATAAAAGTACTGCAAAAGAGTACGTCATATACACTAATAGGCTGTCTTTGTTGTTTAACTAGGGCTGCTGAGCTTCACACCCTTTTGCAGCCAATACCACGTTGAAGACTCCTTGATATTATCTGCACTATAGATCTAGGCTTTATCTGTGGCTTTTCTGCCATTCTGAAACGTGTTGAGTTGAAGTCATGAGCTCCATTTTCTCCAGCTTAGCTAGCATTTAAAGGATCATCACATCCCAAGCTAGTTGGAAGAAACGTGTGGCAGACTGTGCATTCTTTGCCATCCAAGGGGACTCTCCAAATATACTTACTTACTTAGTCGTTCCCCTTCTACCGTGAGGTGTAGAAGTTTGGAAGAGAGAGCGCCAGACTATTCTGTCTGCTGTCTTCCTCCTGGCCTGGTTCCATTCTAGTCCTCGGTCCTTCAAAGATTGTCTAATGTTTTCCTCAGCGGACTCTGGGTCGTCCTGGGGGTCTGGATCCGTGGCTTTTTGTTTCCCATGCTTGTCGTGGTAGTCGATCTTCTCCCAATCTGCAGACATGGCCTAACCATCTTAGTTGGGACTGTTCTACTTGGGTCTGCAGGGGGTGGGATTTTAGGCCTTGACGTATCGTCTGGTTGCAGACCATGTCTCTTCTTGTTACTTCAACCACCTTCCTCAGATACCTCATTTCTGAGGTTTGGATCTGGCTTTTGTGGGTTGTAGTCATTGCCCATGACTCACATCCATATGTCAATACTGGGACATAGTTGGAGCGGTATACAGCCATGTTCGTTTTCTTACCAACCTCTCTCCTGCTGAGGAATCCTCGATTTATGGCCTGAAAAAGTCTCCCAGCTGCTGCTTTTCGAGTGGCCAACTCTTCTTTGATGCCTCCCTTTCGGTCTATAATAGCTCTGAGATATTTAAAGTGGTCGACCTGCTCCAGGACCTATTTTCCCAGCTTAATCTGATGTCTTCTTTCTTCTTGTGATATCACCATGGATTTTGTTTTAGAGCTGCTTATGACCATCCCTCTCTTCTCCAGCTCTTCCTTCCAGACTCGCAGGTTGGATTGGAGATGTGCCTCTGATTTAGCAATCAGGGCAACATCATCAGCAAATGCCAGCTCTGAAATTCATACCTGTCTCATCTTCCAATACCCCACTGAATACTTCCTTGTTCTCTCCTTACATGCCTTGATAACATCGTCCATGAGGAGTATGAAAAGATAAGATGACAGGATATCACCTTGTCTTACACCAGTGGTGGTCCTGAACTCTTCTGACTTATGGTTTGCTGTCCTCACATAATTTCTGCAAGACTTGTAGAAGCTCTGTATAGCATGAATCAGAGGTGCTGGAATGTTCTTCCTTGCCAAACAGTCCCAAAGTTTGCTCCAGGGGACCCTGTCAAACGCCTTTTCCAGATCTATGAAACAAAGATGGATCTCACTCTTATACTCAAGAGCCTTTTCACTCAGCTGTCTGAGTGTGAAGATTAGGTCTTGAGTACTTCTGTTTGCTTGGAATCCGCACTGGATCTCATCCAATTGTGGCTCAGCTAGGCGTCGGAGTCTCTGCTCTAGGATTCTAGAGTAGATTTTACCAGGGACACTGAGAAGGGATATGCCTATGTGGTTTCCACATTGTCGATTGTCACCTTTTTTTGAAAATTGGTGTTATGATGGCAATCTCCCAGTCCTTTGGTATGGTCTTGTTGCACCACGCTGCCTGTAGGACCCTTAAGAGTAATAGGTCACCTGATGCTCCCATGTACTTAACCATTTCTGGTGTTATACCATCATGCCCTGCTGCTTTGACCATCTTGATTTTCTCCAGTGCTGCCTTCAGTTTTTCCATCTTTATGTCATCTTCATCACCATTGGTTTCCTCTTCTGTGCTAGTGGTTATCATTTCTGATGCTTGACCTTGTATTCAGTTTTTTTCTTTCCTTTTCCAACCCATACATGCCACACCTCGGAGATGAAAAACCTGTACAAAAAATCCAAAACCCTGTACAAAGACCCGCAAAACCTGTACAAAGACTGAAAAAAACATATCAAAAGAGTTAATTCATGTAAAAATATTTTCAATTACAGTGGGCTGCATTATAAATGAGGCACGGGGACTTTGCCTTTTAAAGCAGGTCTTCACTTATTTTAAAACCCAAACAGTAAATGTCTGAGTTTATTTTACACTGTAAAAATAATGTGATGATGTCATCATTTAGTCTATTTCTGTGTTTAATTATCACTAACAGACTGGGAAATCCTGTGTTCAATAGGATTTTATAACAGAACTTTGAGACACAGTAATAAGGGGAATGGGTTAGAAAACCTGTACAGAAATTATGTACAGGGTGTACACATCTGAAAACGCAAACACCTTGTACAGATTATGGGTAAACCATAGCATGTGGCATGTATGCCAACCTCTTTCACCTTCCTATGAGCATAAAAGCCTAACAACACACACATTGACACTTGGAAACTAAAATTAACAAAAACACACTTATAAAAACTAACGGCAGATGACCGAATTTAAAAAAAAAATTATACCAAAATTATGTCTCGTAATTAAACTCAGAACATTCGTTTGGAAGGCAACCATTCTAACCATTAAACCACCTTGGTATATGTGGGTTTTTTTTAAATTTAAAACCATAACTATGTTAATGTATGCACAGAGCTTTATAAAGATAAGCAAGAAGAATGTATTTTTAGAGTAGTAATATAGTGGTAATTAAACTATTTGTTTAAAAAAAATAACCTCTGCTTCCTTCAAACACATGCATATTCTTGTTGGAGCATGTTTGAAGATAAAGGTGAATATTTAAACTGAGCTCTATTCTTGTAATTGTTTGCCTTGGATCAATGAATGTAATTGCTTGCACTTGCTTGGATTTTTCAATGATTACCTCTCTCAGTCAGTGTTACTTTTGATAGTTAACTGAGATACCAAGACAATTATTCATCATCATCATTGCCCTTAAGAAGCATAGGCCTTCAACAAACTCATTCCAAGTCGTTCTGTCTTGTGCCATCAGTTCCTGGTCTTTCAATGTCTTCCTCATCCCTTTAATTTCTGTTTTTCAGTTCTCTTTTACGTGTCCTATCCATTGCCAGCATTTTCTTCTCATCTCTGGCCACTGGCAGGCCATTCTTACCTCTCTACGTGAGACATACTTGTGTCTGACCATTCCTCCATGTGTGTTAATGCTTGTGTCTGATCATTCCTACATGTGTGTCATACTTCCTCTATGTGTGTCAATGCTTGTATCTGATCATTCCTCCATGTGAGTCATGCTTCTGTCTGATCATTCCTCCATGTATGTCACGCTTCCGTCTGATCATTCCTCCATGTGTGTCATGCTTCTGTCTGATCATTCCTCCATGTGTGTCATGCTTCTGTCTGATCATTCCACCATGTGTGTCATGCTTCTGTCTGATTATTCCTCCATGTGTGTCATGCTTCTGTCTGATTATTCCTCCATGTGTGTCATGCTTCTGTCTGATTATTCCTCCATGTGTGTCATGCTTCTGTCTGATCATTCCTCCATGTGAGTCATGCTTCTGTCTGATCATTCCTCCATGTGTGTCATGCTTCTGTCTGATTATTCCTCCATGTGTGTCATGCTTCTGTCTGATCATTCCTCCATGTGAGTCATGCTTCTGTCTGATCATTCCTCCATGTGTGTCATGCTTCTCTCTGATCATTCCTTCATGTGTGTCATGCTTCTGTCTGATCATCCCTCCATGTGTGTCATACTTCCTCTATGAGTGTCAATGCTTGTATCTGATCATTCCTCCATTTGAGTCATGCTTCTGTCTGATCATTCGTCCATGTATGCCATGCTTCTGTCTGATCATTCATCCATGTATGCCATGCTTCTGTCTGATCATTCCTTCATTGTGTCACGCTTCTGTCTGATCATTCCTTCATGTGTGTCATGCTTCTGTCTGATCATTCCTCCATGTGAGTCATGCTTCTTTCTGATCATTTCTCCATGTGTGTCATGCTTCTGTCTGATCATTTCTCCATGTGTGTCATGCTTCTGTCTGACCATTCCTCCTTGTATGTCATGATTCTGTCTGATCATTCCTTCATGTGTGCCATGCTTCTGTCTGATCATTCCTCCATGTGTGTCATGCTTCTGTCTGACCATTCCTCCTTGTATGTCATGCTTCTGTCTGATCATTCCTTCATGTGTGTCATGCTTCTGTCTGATCATTCCTTCATGTGTGTCATGCTTCTGTCTGAATATTCCTCCATGTGTGTAATGCTTCTGTCTGATCATTCCTCCATGTGAGTCATGCTTCTGTCTGATCATTCCTCCATGTGTGTCATGCTTCTGTCTGATTATTCCTCCATGTGTGTCATGCTTCTGTCTGATCATTCCTCCATGTGAGTCATGCTTCTGTCTGATCATTCCTTCATGTATGTCATGCTTCTGTCTGATCATTCCTTCATGTGTGTCATGCTTCTCTCTGATCATTCCTTCATGTGTGTCATGCTTCTGTCTGATCATCCCTCCATGTATGTCATACTTCCTCTATGAGTGTCAATGCTTGTATCTGATCATTCCTCCATTTGAGTCATGCTTCTGTCTGATCATTCGTCCATGTATGCCATGCTTCTGTCTGATCATTCATCCATGTATGCCATGCTTCTGTCTGATCATTCCTCCATGTGTGTCATGCTTCTGTCTGATCATTCCTTCATGTGTGTCATGCTTCTGTCTGATCATTCCTCCATGTGAGTCATGCTTCTTTCTGATCATTTCTCCATGTGTGTCATGCTTCTGTCTGATCATTTCTCCATGTGTGTCATGCTTCTGTCTGACCATTCCTCCTTGTATGTCATGCTTCTGTCTGATCATTCCTTTATGTGTGCCACGCTTCTGTCTGATTATTCCTCCATGTGTGTCATGCTTCTGTCTGATCATTCCTCCATGTGAGTCATGCTTCTGTCTGATCATTCCTTCATGTATGTCATGCTTCTGTCTGATCATTCCTTCATGTGTGTCATGCTTCTCTCTGATCATTCCTTCATGTGTGTCATGCTTCTGTCTGATCATCCCTCCATGTGTGTCATACTTCCTCTATGAGTGTCAATGCTTGTATCTGATCATTCCTCCATTTGAGTCATGCTTCTGTCTGATCATTCGTCCATGTATGCCATGCTTCTGTCTGATCATTCATCCATGTATGCCATGCTTCTGTCTGATCATTCCTCCATGTGTGTCATGCTTCTGTCTGATCATTCCTTCATGTGTGTCATGCTTCTGTCTGATCATTCCTTCATGTGAGTCATGCTTCTGTCTGATCATTCGTCCACGTATGCCATGCTTCTGTCTGATAATTCATCCATAAATGCCATGCTTCTGTCTGATCATTCCTCCATGTGTGTCATGCTTCTGTCTGATCATTCCTCCATGTGAGTCATGCTTCTGTCTGATCATTCCTTCATGTATGTCATGCTTCTGTCTGATCATTCCTTCATGTGTGTCATGCTTCTCTCTGATCATTCCTTCATGTGTGTCATGCTTCTGTCTGATCATCCCTCCATGTGTGTCATACTTCCTCTATGAGTGTCAATGCTTGTATCTGATCATTCCTCCATTTGAGTCATGCTTCTGTCTGATCATTCCTCCATGTGTGTCATGCTTCTGTCTGATCATTCCTCCATGTGAGTCATGCTTCTGTCTGACCATTCCTCCTTGTATGTCATGCTTCTGTCTGATCATTCCTTCATGTGTGTCATGCTTCTGTCTGATCATTCCTCCATGTGTGTCATGCTTCTGTCTGATCATTCCTCCATGTGAGTCATGCTTCTGTCTGACCATTCCTCCTTGTATGTCATGCTTCTGTCTGATCATTCCTTCATGTGTGTCATGCTTCTGTCTGATCATTCCTCCAAGTGTGTCATGCTTCTGTCTGATCATTCCTCCACGTGTGTCATACTTCTGTCTGATCATTCCTTCATGTGTGTCATGCTTCTGTCTGATCATTCCTCCAAGTGTGTCATGCTTCTGTCTGATCATTTCTCCACGTGTGTCATACTTCTGTCTGATCATTCCTTCATGTGTCTGATCATTTCTCCATGTTAGTCATGTTTCTGAAGGTCATTCTTCTGTTAAATTTTACCTCCATGTGAGTCATGCTTCTGTCTGATCATTCCTGCATGTGAGTCATGCTTCAGCAGGCCATTCTTCTGTTAAATCTTACCTCCATGTGTCTCGTGCTTCTGTTAGTTATCAGTGCAAGTCTTTTGTCTTGTTCTTGTCATCAGTTCCACTTTGGTGACCTTGCCATATAAGCCATCTATTTTATGAAAGGACTCATTTATGAAAGTTTGTAACTTCTTGGTTGTTGGGTTTTGTTATTCTCAATGTTCTGGAGCCCCTCAATACTTCGGTTCAAGATTCTTATTTTTGTGCTGGACTTAGTTTATATTGGAGCTGTAAACATACAAGGTGTGTACATTTTTTTTAAATTTAACTTTTGGGACACATGTGGCATTGCTGGGAAAAAATTGAACTGCTTCATGCAGCAAACATGAATAGTATAGCACCCATTGTGCAATTTTGGCCATTATTGACAACTTAGATTATAACTAAATATTTAATTTCAAATTTTATAACACTAATTTATAGAAGACTTTGCACAACTTTAATAGGAAAGGATGATCAAATGACAGGTGCGAGATGAGGTTAAACTAACTTATTTTTTCATATGTTCAGCGTTATGAGTATAGAGGAGCATAAATTTGTTGGCAGTGAGGATACTGACACAATGAATAACAGTAAATGGCTGTTTCCTGTTAAAAGAAGTTGGTGATTTTGGAACATTACGTTTAACAACATCCAGGTCAGATGAGGAGATATATTGCAGTGATATAAAATAAGGCATTTTTACTGCAAGATGAGTGTTGCTGGCCAAGGTGTCAAAGGTAAATCAACAGTAACACTACTTTATTGACAAATTCAGTACGACACTTAGTGCACATGTATAATTCTTAGATAAGCACCTGTGCATATATTTCAGTGATTGGCTTTTTTAAGTGCCATCAGCTGAACATATTTTACTTTCATGACTTGTTTCCTTTGCTTAGTTCCTTTTAATACTGCTGTACTTCCCTATAACAAAGTTATAATCAAGTGAGCCACATGTGAATTTGATAAAATAGACATCAGCTGAAACTTCAACTCGTGGTAGGCAAATTTGATAGTGAGAAAATACTGATCTTCAGGATTTATTGCTGTAAAATATTGAAGTTCTTTAGACCGTATTCTGATGAACGGAATATTTAGTGTTAAATAAATTTGAAACCCTTGCCAGGTAACAGTTAGGCATCCTACCTCTTTGTATAAAAATGATTCTTACTAACATTATTTAATTATAAAATGTTGTTTGTTATAAAATATCATTATCATATTTATGTAACATTTTCTACCAAGAAATATTTTTGCTGAAATATTTGTATTGTCAGTTAAGATAGATGAGAAAGACAATGTATGTACATCAGACTAATTAAAATTTGGTTTTGAAAAGCAGTCACGCCAAGATCTAAATTTCAAGAAGCTAATGTTGGTAATGTGAAATATGGTCTGCAATGATTTTGCTGATAAATGCATTTACCCAAAAAAAATTTTTAATGCATTTTATGTGTAACAACTATTTTCATTATTCACCATAATATGAATATATTAAATATAGAAATATAGATCTGATTATTAAATAATTTCTGTGGGCCATAAAAAGTGTTATATTAGGCCCCCCCCCCCCCCCAATTATAGGGTTTATTTTCTGCTGCTTTATGCCATTCTTCAAGAATGTAGTGAGTACGCTAATATATCTCATATTATTAAAAAGCCTTTTCGATTTTCATCTATATTTTAGGAATATGAAGATATGAGCATTTTTAATTAGCCTGTGTGTGTGCAGTTGATTGTGATTAGTGACGTGAATTAGTGTGAATTGAATGCAGTTTATGATGTGAATTTGGCTGCTTAAAAGCATGAAAGAAAGGAGGAGAGTGTTTAAGACTAGGCAGTAGAATTTTCACCAGAATGTGTATGTTTCAGTAGATTAAATCTTAATACCGGAAAATTTAAGAAAAAAAATCAATGTACTCTCCTGACAAAAAAATATCTGATTTCTATCATATATACATATTTATAGAATGAAGAGTTCTTTTCTATGTTTTTTAGACATTCACACATATCAGAGTGCCAGATAATACTCTTTCGCTACATGTTTGTTTTACACTGATTATTTTGTTATTATGTAGTAATGTAATATCTTTAATCTAATATAAAAACATAATGTTTATTTTATTTAGAGAGATGAAGTTTTAGTCTTTGTTTCATTATCTTCAGATCCATGCATTGTTATCTGTTCTGTGTTATTTGTTCTGTCTGTAAAGAAAATGTGAAGTGGTGAGCATGAAGCATATGTTCATTCTCATTAATATACAGGTATGTTAAAGTCCTCATATGTAAATTATAATAGAAAGGCAATGTGTATATGTTCCTCTGTAATGGTGTAACATGATCAGTCATGCAGTCAGTGCCATCATGCTGTGTCTATATATATATTAGAAGGTCTCTAAATCCTAGTCTATATTAGGATTTACTTTGTTCATACCTCCATGTGAGTATGATCTTTCAGATCTTTCTCATCCTGAGTAATGTTTCTGTTAGGTCTTTCTCATACCTGCATGTGAGTCACGCTTCTGTCATGTCATGCTTCTCTCTGATCATTCCTCCATGTGTGTCATGCTTCTGTCTGATCATTCCTCCATGTGAGTCATGCTTCTGTCTGATCATTCCTCCATGTGTGTCATGCTTCTGTCTGATCATTCCTCCAATTTTCTCAGAATATGACTGTTCTTTTTCTCAGAATATGACTTCTGTTTTTATTTCTTTAGCTTGTAGATATATATTTGTATTTTGTCTCCAATATCTTAATTTCTATTTCTTTTCCACCATTTTTTACAAATGGCTATGAATAAGTGCATGTAACTGTTGGCTAATGATCTTTGTCATTTTGTAGTCACTGACAATTGAGTAACTTTGTTTTCATTTTGTTTTATCAAAGTTTGTTGATGATATTTATATTTTACATCTCTGAGTGATCATTTTGGTTTTGCTTATTATAGCGTCGACATCTTTTCATAAATTCTGATAGTAGTAGAAGCCAAATATGTAAAGTGTTCCACCTCTCATTTAGGGCTGCTTTGAGTTTTATTGCTGAAATTTTATCATTGCATTATTTTTGTTTTGTAATAGATATCATTACATTTCATTATGGCTGTTTTTGTAGGTGTTATTTCAAGTTATGCTTTAGTTTTGATGTAGTCACTGACAATTGAGTAACTTTGTTTTCATTTTGTTTTATCAAAGTTTGTTGACCTACGGAATACAGGATACAGATAAGGAAGAGCTTTGTACCATGCATACAAAACTGAGTTAAGAACAACATTCGGACTCACTGAAGCATTTGATATACCGTAACCACGAGTTTGAAAAGGCTGTGTCACCACTACTCTTCAACATTTATATGTGCGAAATAACATCAGAAGCAAGCCCAGAAGATGAAGAAAACAGAAAGTTGAGAATACAACCCACTGAATGAGTTAGTCGTTACTTTTTTTGCAGATGACCAAGGTCTATAATAATACTAATAGCCTCTTCAGTCATAACTGACTATGGGAATGCGCCCCTGAAGTGATAGCCCACAGATGCTTATTTTCCTGGTGTTCCTTTCAATGTTTTCTCATCTCTTCTGTTTGCTGTAAGAGCTTTTTTTCGCCCAAACTGAGGTGGCATCGTAGAAAGCATCGCCGCTTGGTGCGATCGGCAGCTTCATCCTCCCAGGTTGCTGGATTTGTCCAGTGCTCTCATGTCTCTCTTGCACACATCTTTGAATCTCAGCTGCGGTCGCCCAACTATTCTTTTGCCATCTGCCAGTTGTCCGTAGAATTTATCTTTCGGGATGCGACTATCTTCCATGCGGCGGACATAGCCAAGCTAGCGTAGTCTGCGCTGTCTAAGCAGTGTATACATTCTCTGAAGGCCAGCACGTGACAACACCTCGACATTTGTCACTTTGTCTTTCCACGAAATACCGATATGGCGTAGACACCGTAGATGGAAGGTACTGAGCCTTCTTTGCGAAATTTTCTGTACACAGTTCGGGAATGGGGAAAGCAGACAATGGCGGGACAACACCTAATTGACTGGCCTTGAAGCGGGCGGTTGCTGTCCATTGAGATCCTAACGCCTCTCCCACTGTCGGAAGTAGCCCCTGGCGTCATGCCCTACGCCACTTGGGCAAAATGCTTATAACCGGTAACTGCTACTTCCAGTGTTCTGCCGACACCTATAGGGTGAAGCTGAAGTGTCCTCTCCAGGGCGTGAGCTTGGGCATCTTTAACGATTAATTAATCAATTATTCGGTTTAAAAAAAAAACTTTTTCCGCGATTAATTGATAAAACTACACATATTCACTGCGGAGCAAAAAGGTACGAGTAATAGGAAATTACCCAAATTTTAATCGATTATAACATTTTTATCATATTCACTGCGGAGCAAAAAGGTACGAGTAATAGGAAATTATAATCGATTATAACATTTTTATCAATGTTTATTTTTTAAAATAAAATGCAAGAACATTTGCTAGTTAGAGGTTTGTGATATGGAATTTGGCAAGTCTAGCCAATAATAATAAATTTTTTGGTTGTAACTTTTCAGTATTTTCATTATATTTTCAGAAGGAGGTTATAACAAGTAAAATAAATAAAGTCCTCAGTGATTTAAAAACAAATGTTATTTATGATTTTTAATTTTTTTTTCTTTCTTGTTTGCAATGGATCGAATAATCTTGGATTAAAGCAAGCCCTAATAAATAATATTCATAACTATGTCAGTTAAATTTGTTCAACTCGTGCTCTTACAACAAAAAAACAGAGAGAGGAGAGGAGAGAAATAGAAGAATCTGTTTGTATATTTTAATTACTGTTACTATCGAGTGATTTCATCTTCTGTAAGGATGTGAGTGAGTTGACAGAGACAAAGCTGTCACAGGAGCTCTCATTGTGGTGAAACCCATTGCATACTTGCTTTAAGAGAAATATTATAACTGATATTATGCAAATGTACAAGTGTATAACATATGAAACGCTGCATATAGCAATGAAATGTACTCATCAAAAACAATTTAGTATTAGCTTCCAGCAGACCTCGTCAGTTTCAAGAAGGAAACTGCCGACACGAAGGTTAAACACCAATCACTACTGAATCTCACCTTGGCTTTTTATTTTTAATGTGAGAGTATTCGTTAGGTGAGAGTATTCGTTAGTATCTAACTGTAATAAAGTTCTTTGTGTATCGATTGTTATCACATTTGCAAGATAGATTGTTCCATAACTGTTGTTGTTGTTTTTTGTGTGTGTGTAACCTTTCATATGTTCATGTCATTAAAACCATGCATACTCTAATGATGTCTCGGCCGTGTTTACCAGTAGTGGCGAGATTATGATGGTGAGTTAGTATATGTTCCCCTTCCAAACACATTTAATACAAGTATCCCAGTTTTCCTCAAGTCCTCACAGAACGCACTGTCATCAACCCTGTACACCAATACTGTACACATTTATTTCTGTCTTCTTCAGTGAAAAACGAGAAAGGATGATTACAGACAGACAGTAGTCAGCCATCCCAGAGAATGCTTATGGTAAACATAAGCGACTTTTCCAGCGACCAGTCATCTCCATTAATTTCTGCCTACCTGTCTCCTATAATTGGATTGGACGTCCACAAGGGGGAAGGGATGGGGGGGGGGGGGGGGGGGGGGGGGGTAAATCAAAAGTGGACATGGGGGAGGGGAAGGTAAAAAAATGCCATAATTTTGTGGACGTCTTTTATGGATGGCCCCTAAGCTGGTGCCATAGGTACAAAAGTGAGAATCTGTGAATTCTTGCTTCAAAGCATTACACAATCAGAAAATTTGACTGACCACCAATATGCAACGTAAAGGCTGAATCAACGGAAATAATCAGAATGATAACAATATATATTATTTTTTGCAAATAACTACGCAAATTGTTTTTGTAACACAACTAAAAAGTTTTAATTACACTTTAAAGTTATAATTGAAAATTAAAAGAAAAGTTAAGTTGTGTGCAGTATTTCGGTTTTTTAAATATTTCAATTTAATATAATTAATTTTAAAAGGCGGACTTTAATTGTATACTCAGAATAACAAGATATGATATTCGTCATGGGTATTATACACTGAAACCGACCGCATGCCCCTAATGAAGCTGGCGCCTCGCCAAAAAACGCCAAAACGGGGCAATTTTTTTTATTTAAAAAAAAAATATTTAGCTCGAACCTAAACAATACACGAAAACGACAGATCTTCTTTATTTGGTTATGTGTTCTAATATAACCGACGTCATCCGTGTGTGTGTCTAGGATGAATGGGTCGCGTATCGCAAAAAAAGAGAAACTTTCATTTTGTAAATGCAGCTCAACACAATCACTCTGTCTTTTATATTAGAAGTATGTATCTGTTAAGGTATATTTATGTATATTACATGTTGGCCTCGGTTGGATTTACCAGTTTAAATTTACGCGCTAACATAGTTATCTGAGGACAACATGATGTATTTCACACGATAAGATATTGTCATTGAACGCGATTATGTGTAGACGTCACTAACAATAGGATGACGTAGTAAGGCGCAGCACTATGCATGCAACGGTCCTTCTTGGCCTTTCGTCGTTTGAATCCGTCTAAGCAAGACGTAGATTATTACTGCTCCCAACGTTGTTGAATTTTACAGTCTTCCTGCGTGGCTTATTATTATTGAAACGAAGGTCGTCACTTTAATTCTACTGATGCAGTATTTGAGCATCCTAATTTGATGAGCAGTTTATTGAAGAAGAAGTTCTGGGAGAATTATTATATATTTCCATCGCCAGCTGTCAGTTATCACTACACCAATGTGTCCGCTTGCCGGCATTGCGAGTATACAGGCTTGACATGCGACGATGCATTATTGACTGCAGGAGACTGAATTATGTATTATTTGCCTGTGTCACTGTGCTTAATAGGTACATCGTACTGTCTGAGCTGAGTACGATGGGTACTAATAGTTTTATTTTCTTTTTCTAACTTATCAGGAATCTGAAAATTCGATGCACGGTTTCCCTGAGGAATCTTATCATGACACTTATCAAAGTCCTCACCGTAATCCAAACTTGATTTACCTTTGTTGGCCTGCCGCCAACTCCCATTAGAGGCGGTATCGTTATTTCGTGGGAAACCATATTTTCCCCGAAAAGATTTGTTCACATATTGCTCAGTGTTACTATTAGCATCGAGTGTCTGTCGCTGGCTCTTTGCATTCGTAACAAGTTGACCCTCATGTTTATGCTTCAGTCTATCCACCTTAGTAGTAGATAACATGTTATTGTACAAAACAATGTCTAATAAACTGTCAATTCTGTTGCGAAGTTTTGCAATTTCTACTTCTGCAACAGCTTTCTCTCTAGAAACAGCTTTCTGAATTTTCTCGTTAGATCTAACCTGAAACCTGTTATAATCTATCTTTAAGTCGTTTAACTGAGAAGTTAAATTCTTCTCTTTAACAATTCTATCTCCAAGATCCAATCTCAACTTTTCCTTTTGCGATGTGGTTTCTAAAACCTTAGCTTTCTCTTGAACAAGTTCAAGTCTGAGTGCTTCCATAGCACTATGATGAGTAGTCATCAGTTTATCAACCTTTTCTGGAAATACCACATTCTTTTCTTCTAGTTGGTGGCTTAGAAATACATTTTGACTCAATAGATTAGTGAGTGTATCATTATATATCTTCTTGTGTTTCTCAGCCTCCACTTTTAATTTCTCATAATATAATATTTAATAATATTTCCAAACATAACAAGTATACAAACAAATAAATATCTTCCTATATATATATATATATATATATATATATATATATATATATATATATATATATATATATATATATATATATATATATATATATATATATATATATATATATATATTCACTGCCACCAGTAATCTGTTGGTAACAAGCACCTAACTCTAGGATTGTACATAACAATTGCCCTACTAATATGGTCATTCTTAGTTATCTCAAAAACTAGAGCTGATAGAAAAAATATGATTACATTTCTGGAATCAGCAACCCAAAATTACACAAGAACAGCTATAAAATTTAAGGCACCAAAATGTGTGTATACCAGTGTTATTCATACTTCTGCTCTCGAACACATATCGCTATGACGTCATATCCTCTTACGGTGTAATTCCGTAAAAAGTAACTATCTGTTATGATTAAAATTCATAACATGTCTGTCGATATCAAGATGGTTCGACTAGGATTCATATTTGTTTATTATCGGTAGTCCTTGGTAACAGGAAGTTACGTCATTGCCTTTGGGTTCAGTTAGCAGACGCCAAAGTTGGTATCCCCAAAAGTGGGCGATCGTCTGCTAAGGTGTTCTATGTGTGTTTTTGAGGCAAGTGGACGTATGTCTCTGAGCTCCTGAGATTATATTATTACATGACATATTCCTACAATGTTCGATCACTAGATCATCCATACACCTCCGTGTGATGATGCTAGTTTATGTTTGAAAGGAATTATGATTTCTGTGAAGAACGTGAGTAATTAAAATATGTAAACCTGTCGAGGACAGCGTTTTAGCTACAGACGATACTGAGCTATACTGATGACTGTATATGTAATGCCAATAGATATTATGGCTTTCCAGTTGATAATTGTGGAGCAGCGTTTGTGAGATTAAACAGTTTATTGAATTGTCCACTTGGCATTTGTGGTGACATTACGAGTTCCAGTTGCAATTACGGTGTGCGTGGTCTATCAGATGTACCCCTATGTGTGCTTGGCCAGAGTAGCAAGACGTCTACTCAGAATTTATGAATAATAATATAAAAGACACGCAACACCATAAAATGGGAGCCTCAAGCCGGGATCCTGAATCTAATATTGAATGCTGAGATCAGGAGAAATGTTTTAAGTCGTTGGACTTCGTTTTTGAAAGAAATCAAAAATTTTCAAAATGGCGGTGTATGTCGTCTACTGACCTGTGTGGGGTTGTATGAACATTAATTGCTGTTCAAATTTTCAAGTGTACTGCAGAAGTTGAAGCTATTCAAGGAAGACGACTTTCCTATCAAGTTTTCGTTTGAAAAATTCAAGTTTTATGCCGATGATGGCCTACTATCAAGAAGACGACGGACCAAGGGGCAGTCCTCGAGTGCGCTGTTGGTGAAATCTAAACCTAACCTGGTCCAAACGGACTGTTTTCATCGTGCCTTGGGAAGGAGGCGTAAATCCAGGAGGATCCTTATTACTGGCAAACAGATAAGTACATTTAAGGTTATATACAGCGTGTGATGCTGAGAATCTTGTTTGCCAGAGTTCTTTTTTTCTATGTTCGATGTATTTACGTGTATATATGTTTTTGTAACTAGTGGGTGGTTGGAGGGACTTATGAAATTTTTCAATACCTCGTTTGTATTGTCGAGAAAATTCATAGGCGTTCTTTAGTTTTTTGTATCTAATTTTTTCAAATTAAGGGGCCGGCGTACATTGCTGAGTGTTACTGCCTTAATTGAATTAACCAGATCCAATATCTGTCTAGTTGTGAAGGTCCTGTAATTTTGTAAGTTTGTTATTGTTGTAAAATTGTTTGTAATTTTTATTCAGTTTTTCTCCATTATTGTTTGTGATATTGTTCATTGTTAAGGGATGGAGAAATTTCCCGAATTCTTTCGTTGTCTATGGTCTATTTTTGTTATTAAAGAAGTGAGAATTCATTCATCTTGTTTTGGTTTATATTGTTGAATATTCTGGCAACCACCCTTCTTGTATACACCTTTCCATGTCAAAATCTCAAGTACTGCATAGAGTCAATAACTGTAAATGAACCTTGAGAGATTGAATAAACTACTGGGCTTGGACGATTTGGAAACAGTTTATTAACGAGTAAGTACACACTAACAAGGTCACAATTACGAGCATGGCATGTATGCTCCCTCTCTGTGTTACAGTCGTGCTTAAACCTATTTCGACTTTCTAAACATGTCACTTGACTTCTCCATTCGACATCTCTTTATAATATCATTTATTAATCACTATTTCCAGCGGGGTATTTAGCGTCCCGTCATAACAAAAGTTCATTATAATTTTTCCATCAACATTGGGGAATTTAAGCGTCCCAGTATCTCAAGTATTCACAAATCAAATCCACATCAATCCATAAGCTTCGGGGTATGTCGCTTCCCGGTATAACAATTTTTCATTAATTTTATTCCTTTTTCCTCGGGGGAAATATAATCCTTGTGACCTCGGGGAATGAGACCTCCCGGCATAACAACTGTAAAATTATCTGTTCATATAATTTTAGTTTACCATACTCCTTTGTCTTGGGAATTATCATCCCGTATTGAATTTAATTATAATCCTGGCATTTTCTCATGCCTATCATTTAAGCATATAGCTTACAATTATCCTTAGAAATATTTATTGAATACACAATCCAATACACTGGCTGATACACAAGCCATTTTAGGCACACATCTTGACGCTATGACGTCACATCCAACTTTCTCATACGTCATACCTAGATACTCATCTCACAGCGACCGCTCTCATGTATCTCTTGCATTCAGTTGAGGTACGACATGGTGTGACAAAAATCCGGTACTAATAATAAGTTGCCGCGATAAAAATCACATCATGAAGTGGCCTCAACATTCATCTTACCTTGCTATTTGTCATTTATTAGATGTCATATATGTTGTAAAATCGTGCTTGTCTTGTCATAAGTGTGATAGAGCTAAATTTTGTTCATTTGTTCTACAGTTCATGCATTTCTGCCTTATTTCTTCAGTAGTATTATCTTGATTTCACCCGTGTGTTACCGGGGCCCGAAAGAGGAGCAAAGAATAGTAACACTGTACCCTACCAGGCATGTCGTAAAAAGCGACTAAAGAGGGTTGGGCATGGGGCTGGTTACCCCATCCCGTAAAAAACATTTTACCACAAAAACTTCAACAAATATGGACAAGTCAAATAAAGAATATAAATCAACTCAGCCGCCCAAGACAGAAGAATGTCCTCTGGAAAGAAGGCGCATGAAGCAACCCAGAGAAAACCGAAAGGAGTCTGCGTTGCCGACTAACCTTTTTTCGTCTAGGAAAATCTCCAGGATTGGCACCTGGAATGTTCGCACTCTGTGTGAACAAGGGAAAACTGCACAGGTAGCAGCAGAAAGGACAAATTACAGGATTTATATCTGTAGTGAAATGGATCTATGTACCCCACGCTCAAATAATTTCCCGTTTAATAACACTGGCTAACAAAAAAAAAAATTTGTTTTCTTTCTCTAACATTTCTATGTTTTTTTGGTCAATTTTAATGCGCTGTTTTTAAATCTGCAAACCGTTTTTCTCTATCAGGTCAGGATCTCTAGAAATACGCAATTGAAGTTTTTTAACAACGCATACAGTATTACAACATCATTCGTACAAGAAGTATAACAGTTATGTAAGCTTGAATTTCTTTGCAGTCGACTTTCGTCTGTGAATGGCATGTGGTACATCGCAATGAAGCATCCAACAATAATCGGCAAGCATGGTCACACTCCACCGTCCTTGATAACGTGACTCCATTACGGCGATATCTTGATGGAATCGTTCTCCAAGTTCATCGCTGACTTCGCCAAGGTTGTCAGGGAAAAAGTCAAGATGCGAATCGAGCAAATGGATTTTGAGGGACATGTTACAGCCCATAATTCTGTATGCATCTATGCACTGCTTAACAATATGCACATAGTCGACAGATTTGTGATTTCCCAGAAAGTTATCGACGATCGATTTGAATGCCATCCATGCGCGAAGTTCACTACCATGTAACAAGTTCTCGAATTGTTTGTATGCAATAACTTTCCTAATCTGAGATCCTACAAAGATACCTTCCTTTATCTTTGCATCGCTAACTTGCGGAAACTTTTCTCGAAGATAAGTGAAAGCTTTGCTCGTTTTATCTAACGCTTTTACGAAATTCTTCATGAGCCCCAACTTTATATGTAACGGTGGTAAAATGATGCTGTCTTTGTTAACTAATGGCTCATGTATTACATTTTTATCCCCAAGCTGCATACGATCCCTGATAGGCCACACCTTTCTTGCATAATGTTCCTGTCTGTTGTGGCTGTCCCATTCACATAAGAAGCAACAAAATTTAGTATACCCAGTCTGCATGCCCGTGAGAATTGCAATGACCTTTAGGTCTCCACAAATCCGCAATTGGTAGTCATTGTACTTTATTTTTGCCAAAAGTATAGCCATATTGCCATAAGTTTCTTTCATATGAACAGAGTAGGCGACTGGAATTGATGAAAATAAATGTCCGTTATGCAATAACACGGCTTTTAGACTAGTCTTGGAAGAGTCGATGAAAAGTCGCCATTCGTTGACTATGTGCTCATGACCGAGGTGTACCATTAGACCGTTTACATCTTTGCAATAGCAAATGTCATCATCCATCTCAAAGTATTGAACAAGTTCTCTGTGTCTATGACGAAATTTAGATATCGGAGTATTGGGCGCTAAAAGATTCCATTCTTTGAGTCGCGAACCGAGTAATTCCGCTTGTCCTTTGGTAAGAGCGATATCACGTATTAGATCTGAAAGTTCTGAATGGTTAATTAAGTGAACACCATCATTCACCGGTATATAATCCGAGTCAGAATTAGATTCTAAAGCAGGTAAACTATCACTTTCTGATGGTTCATTCACGTCCAACGGATGTTGTTCCATTGGAACTGGGATAGGACACGTGATTGGATCACGAGGCACTGGTTTCGAAACCGTTTCAATATTTGGATAAACCACAGACTTTCTAGTTTTAAATATGAAACCATGGATATTTGTCAAGCAGAAGTAACAATCAGTAGCGTGATTTGTCGGTTCACGCCATATTACTGGCACTCTAAAAGGCATCGACTTATGCTTCGGCGATTTTCGTAACCAACCTGCCAATGTATTTGCACAAGTCGAACAAACTGCATTTGGCTTCCAAGATTTATTTGCATCATCAACTTTCGAATCAAAATAAAGTTCATATGCTTTCTTTAGTAATGGTGTAAAGTTTTTCTGGTGAACACGATCGGTAAAATATCCGCACACGTAACTGAACAGATCAGACGAATTTCTACAACTTCTAAAAGCCATATTTCGCTCAGAAATATTTCAAAATACAATAACTATTTGAAAAATAGCGTAACATATGTCATGCATCTTTTAGCAGTATAAAAAGTAGAATTATTTTGCATTTTATTAATTTTTAATAAGTTATGTAGTAAAAATGAAACAGAGCAAATAACGGTTTCCCAAAAATATATTTATTCACAAATATCTTAAGAACCCGATGTGATAGAGATAAACGGATTTCAGATTTGAAATCAGCGCAAGAAACTGACCTAAGAACACTTATTCTTATATAAGAAAGAAAAATGCTGTTTGTCAGTGTAACCTAGTTAACGCATTTTTACAGTCTATAAATAACTATATTTGAAATTTGTCTGAGGGGCAAAGTTCACTTGCCGCTAAAAATTTAACTGGAGAATTTGAATTTGTTACTACCGCAGGTTAAAAGTTACTACCCCCGTAGACACTCACACCCACCCTAATATTTGTCGAAGGACGTAGTCAAAATTAACAACCAATCAAATTGTTACCTCGTTTTTGGTAGAGACCAAAAATCTTTGTTGTAGTGGGCACAATGCCGATTCTGTGTTTTTGACAAAAATTAAATAATTTATTTCTCAATAACTAAAGAGAGTTAGAAAGAAAGGGATATCTTGAATTATAGCGCTGATATTGATTAATATATTAACCTAAAGATTCCCACTTAATAAAATTATCTTGACTTAGAAAAATTTAATTTACTGATATTTTAGATCAGGTTAGAACTACCATTAATTGCAAAAAAAAAATTACCCAGATGAAACTGTTAAGGAATAACCAAAGGAAAATTAAATAGAACGATAGAGGTCAGCTGACCGTGTAATTATCACTTTTAATATTGGAAATCGGTCCATAAATAACTGAGATATAAAATCCACAAAGATAATCAGACGAACGAACACACTTACGATTGCTCAAAGTTTATAGTCCAAAAATAGTTAAAATTTTGACTCGCTTTCTGATTGGCTGGAGGGTAGGGTAATAAAAATTAACACGTCCTTGTAAGATCGGGCCATTTGAATTTGAAAGCCATCGCAAGTTGAGATCAGCGGGAAAAGCCTTGTGACCACGCTTTTGCCGTCTGGACCAGAAAAGCAGTTAGAAAACCTATTTACTGCTAGTCAACTTTGTGCATGAGTTATTATTCTTTACTTGAGGTAAGATAGATGCTTTTATTTGTATATTTCCTCAGCACGTATCAGGCTATAGGTGTATGCCGATACATTTTATTTCGATACTGCTAATTGGGAGATGGTTCAGGATTACGATGACCTAGATAGGAATGCAGTCTTTTTCGGAGTGAAATGTGTAGAAAATGTTTGCTACTGGCCTTACAAATTTTGTTCCATAGTGCCGTGGTAATAAAATTAATATTGCCATTGAGAAGTGAAAACAAATGTGTTTGTAAGTTTGCCATAAAATTTTGCGACTGTAAGTCAAGGAGAAAATAAATTGGTAGTGGTTTCTGGAGCGACACAATGTTCAAATAACATGTGACACTATACATAGAATGTTTGAAAGAAGTCATTAACAGGTCACAAGAGATATTTGTACACCCCTGCTGATTATTTGGAAGACAAGCAATGCTAAAGGAATAGTGGCTTTAATGCCATATGAAAAAAAGAATGAAAACACAGGACTGAGTGTATTCAAAGAAATATAGGGTTTGGTGCATATGGTCAGCACACATGGCTGACCCCAGGTAAGATTACCATTGATAGTTGAGGAATTGTTATAGACAGGCTATAAAGGGGAGGAGACTTTCCTTCTCATTTCAGGGTTGTATTACCAGTAAAAAAATGAAGACAACCTGGAGAAGATAGAAATTTTGGGCAGTGAAGGCTCATCATATACTTTGAGCTACAGGCCAGATCTTCATCCAGAAAGCAGCACCATTTGAGTGACCAGATACATACTCTGGAGCCCATAGAATCAGACAGGCTTGCCAGATAATTGCCGTAACTCGGGCACATGACAGCTCCTCTCAGCTTAAACCACCACAACAAAAAGAATTTTTGGGGGATGAAGAAAACAACAAACCCTCAAATAACTGACTATTGTAATATCAAGCATTAAAAATCAGACAGTGGGGTACTCAGTCTAGTGACATTTTTATTTTCTTACACTTCATGGACAGAGTTCCATCCTATTTATTTAAAACCTGTAAATAAACATTTTATGATTTTGACAAGTCCTGTTCCAAAAGATTGAGGTACGGGACAATAAATTGTATATTTATTCCCATATATATATATATATATATATATATATATATATATATATATATATATATATATATATATATATATATATATATATATATATATATATATATATATATATATACCAAAACGTTACCACCAGTCTTCCTTACTTACATTTTGTTGAATTACAGTTCTGTTTGAATTTATTCATTCCTCACCTTAAATACCTACATACCCTAGACACTTGCCATATACATAACACTACAGAAATAAATGTACCCTGGGTGAGATCAGAAGAGGTAGCAGATAGGGACCCCTGAGAAATACATCATCATCTTTCTGATTCAGGGTACTTACATAGCTTTACCTCACCTGGTTAACCTTTAAATTTTACTACCATCAAAACCTCTTATCACATATTGGGGGCTCGTCCGGGATTTTGTTCCACCATACCCTGGGGCCCACTCTGTAGGGAATAACATTTATAAAATAAACAAATTGTGGTGAATTGGATGAGCTGTCATTGCCATTATTTAATTAAGTTAGTATTTGTTACATTATTACATAAGTATTGATAACTTGTATTAGAGAATGGCAGACTTGGCCAAATTTAGATCTGCTACAGTGCAGACGGCAAAAGATCTTGGCATGAGTGGGGACATTCTGATTCAGTATGTTACTACTGAATGTGACAAATTTATTGATAGGGAAGATAGGAGGTTAGCTGAAGAGAAAAGATTAAAATTAGAAGCAGATAGAGAGGCTAGGCAGATGGAGGCTGACAAGGAGGAAAAAAGATTGCAGAGAGAGGCGGAGGAAAAAAGATTGCAGAGAGAGGGAGAGGCTAAAAGATTGCAGATGGATGCTGAAAAAGAGGAAAAAAGATTGCAGATGGAGGCTGAAAAAGAGGAAAAACGTTTGCAAAGGGAGCATGAGTTAAGATTAAAAGAAATGGAACTTCAAGGACATATTCCAGAAAATGGAAACAGCCCATCTACCTCTGATACTAGTGCCAGTCAGGGGGCCTCTAATTCAGCCATGAATTTTCATTTAGATCCTTTTGTAGAGAAAGACGATGAGATCGAGTCTTATCTCAGTAGATATGAGAGACTAGCTACTAACTATGGGTTGGAGAAGGAGAAGTGGAGTTTAAATTTATCCCAAGGACTTAGGGGAACATCTTATGAAGTCTTCTCCAAGCTAAGCAGAGAAGACCAAGAAGATTATGATATTCTCAAACAAGCCTTATTAGTTAGATACGAAAAAAATAGTGAATTTTATAGAAAGAAATTTAGGAATGCTAAGCCACTTTCTGGGGAGACCTACCACCAATTCTCTGCCAGACTAGAGACGTATTTGGAGAAATGGACTGCTCTGGGGAAATCCAAGATCTGAAGGAAATGATTATGATGGAGCAATTAAGAGAGTCCATGGCTCCAAACCTGAGAAAATTTCTCACGGAACAAGGTGCAGAGAGATTGGGGGAGATTCTCAATGTTGCTGAGAGATATCAGGCCGCCCAGTCAGAAGTAGCTGGAGCAAGAAAGAAACAAGCAGAGAGTAATAAAACCCAACAAAACTAGAATATGTTTGATAATAAAGATCAAGCTCATAAATTTAAACCTAATTATGATAGGCCAAGATATGATCCTAGAGACAGAATCCCTCAAGTAAATGAAAGGAAACCCTACAGACCAGAAGGAAAATGGTGTAAAAATTGTAGGTTAAATAACCATAATACAAAAAACTGTAGGAAGAAAAGCCCTCCATATTTCGCTGCATGCCTTAAAACAGGAAACAAGGGAAAGAAGGAACTACCTACTGGACAGCAGGAACCTCATCATCCCCCTGTATGTGAAGAAGTAGTATGCAATGGGGCCACTATTAAGTGCCTTTATGATACTGGATTGGATTTTGACTCAGTCGTGAGTTCTAACCTAGTGCACCCAGATTAATATACCACAGAAACAGTGGAGATACAAGGGGCAACTAAGGATATAGCAACCATGACACTTCCCATTGCAAGGATAAATGTGAAAACTCGCTATGTGGAAGGAGTGATTAGAGCAGCAGTGATAAACGAACCAATCTACCCTCTGATATTGGGGTGTAGATATGTGTTTTTGGGGAATCCCAAAAGACCAGTGATCATGGAAGCATTACAGACCAGGTCACAGTCAAGGGAGGAGGAAGATAACCCAATAAATACTCATCCAGAGGAGATGAGGAAGGCACAGGCTGAGGATAAGTCATTAAAGCCGTGTTTCAGGAAACTCCCAAAGAGCCATACACCTCCAAACAAAGGAGACTTTTATATGAAGAACACGTTAATGTATAGGAAGGCTGGTACTGGATCCAACGGTCGTGGACAGCTGGTACTTCCAACTTCATATAGGGAAAAAGTGATGGAGTTAGGACATGCTATACCCTTCAGTGGTCACATGGGGATCAGCGCCACAGGACAGCGTATATCTTGTCATTACTTCTGGCCAGGGATAACAGAAGATATAAAAAGATATGTCAAATCCTGCCCAGAATGCCAAAGGGTAGCTTCAAAACATTGGACTGCACCTGCAACTCTAGGGGAGATGCCAATCATGGGAACCCCTTTTGATAGAGTTGCAGTGGATATTGTTGGACCTCTCACACGAACCAAGAGGAGAAACAGTTATATTCTTACTCTGGTGGACACTTGTTCTATGTGGGGAGAGGCAGTAGCCATGTCATAAATCGATTCTAAACATGTGGCAGAGGCGTTACTTACAATATTCACACGGTTAGGATTTCCCCACCAGATACTGACTGATAATGGATCACAGTTCAGGGGAAACTAACGGAGGAAGTTTTCAGGATCTTTCAAGCCAGGCACTTTCACTGTAGTCCGTATCACGCCCAAGGGAATGGGCAGGTGGAATGGTTTAACGGGACACTTATTTCCATCCTGCGGAAGCTGGCACATGAAAAACCTGACACATGGGATCAATACTTACCCGCGGCCTTATTTGCTTATCGGGAAGTCCCACATAATTCAACACGAATGGCACCGGCAACGTTGTTATTTGGCAGGCCCATAAAAGGTCCATTGGAAGCCTTATTGAGGACATGGACAGATGAGAAGGCAGAAGAGACTGTAACCTCATCATATCAGTATGTGAACGAGCTGACCACTCGACTGAAAACTGGCTGGAAACTAGCAAATGATAACCTAAGACAAGCCAGGAAGAAACATGCTGCATATTATAATAAGAAAGCGAAGGATAGGGAGCTTGCTGTGGGGGAGAAGGTGCTTCTTCTATTACCCGGCAGCAACAACAAACTTCAGATTGGATGGCAAGGTCCATACACAGTTCTAGAAAAGGTATCTAGAACTAATTACAAGATAGACAAAAAGGGAAAGGAAAAAGTCTATCATGTGAACCTCCTTAAGAAATACCATGATAGAAGGGTTTCGGAAGGCCCACATTTAATGACCTTGGCCATAGCCACTGAAATGAAAAACGAACCTCTCACCTCTTACGAATACCCCCTGAAACCCTGCAAAACTCCGGCACAGGTAAAAATCAGTAATCACCTGACAAAAGGGCAGAGGGAGAAGATTCAGAACGTTCTGGAAAATCATACAGACGTGCTAACGGACAAACCGGGGCACACCAACTTGTAGGAGTATGATATGAAACTGCTAGACCCAACACCCATCTGTATGAGAGCCTATACTATCCCATTCGCTAAAGAGCAAGCTTTAAAAGGGGAGATAGAATATTTGTTGCAAGAAGGGATTATTTCTCATAGTGAATCTCCTTATAGCTCCAGTGTGGTATTGTTGAGGAAACCCTCTGGGGAACATAGACTGTGCATAGATTACAGGAAACTGAATGCTGTCACAGAAGGTCAGGTGGATCCATTTCCTGATATTAACCAACTGTTTGCCAGATTGAATAAGGCAAAATATTTTTCCAAGGTAGATCTCAGTAAGGGATATTATCAGATTCCAGTGAAGCCTGCGATTCGACCTTATCTGGCCTTTAGCACCTCGGAAGGGCACTATGAGTTTAACATGTTACCTTTCGGATTGAAGAATGCTCCGAGTGTGTTTTCCAGAATGATGCGAAAACTATTGGATCCCCTGATAAATCCATGTATTACTAATTTCATGGATGATATCCTCATCGCCACGGAAACATTTGAGGAACATGTAGACTCATTAAACATGTAGTTTGACAGACTCGGGGAGGCAAATTTAACTGCTAGACCAACAAAATGTTGTATTGGATGCAAGGAATTAGAATTCTTGGGACATACTGTACATCAGGGTAGCATGACCCCTGATCCTAAGAACTTGGAGAAATTGCAGAGAGCACCCAGACCACAGACTAAGAAGGATGTGAGATCCTTTGTCTCACATTGTGGTTTTTACCAAAAATATATTTAAAATTTTAACTATGTGTGTGTTCCTCTGACAGATTTAACTCGTAAAGGGAAACCAGATAAAATAGAATGGTCAGCAGAATGTGAGCTGGCATATAATGAGCTAAAGCAAAAACTCACCAGTAAGCCCATATTAAAGTTACCTGATTTGAGTCAGGAATTTGTGGTGAGAACGGACGCTAGTAATGTGGGATTGGGAGCTACTTTGTTACAACGGTCCTCATCACCAGACGGAGAATTGAACCCCGTTGCTTATGCCAGCCGCAAATTAAACAGAGCGGAACTGTTACCCGTAGGATTTTTAGGACACCACGTATGTAACCGTGAGTTTTATGCTGTTGAAGATTACTTTGAAAGTTACCGATGGGTTATTAAATATCATAACTGATGACTGGTCTTGGAGGTTGAATACATGGTGATGGGTGTTACTTTAATGATCAAACTGTTCATACGCCCACACAGAGCAGAACAGTAATTCTTATATCACGCGAATGTCGAAATATCAAATTCTGTAAGACTAACATACCACTGCTACACACGAGATACTGTTAGTGAATTCAACCTGTTTGTTGACATAGATTTCGCCACCCAGGCTATTTATGGTCATGCGTTACTACTGTCACGACTACTGTTTTCCTACCGTGTTAAATGTTGCAGTGAGTGTGCGTGGGTACATTCACACGCCACAGATACGCACGTACGAGTCGTGGAACTACAGGTGTCATTTAACATAGTTTATTGTCACAATACGTTCATATGAAATACACATAGTAAAACATAACTCACAACAAGGAAGTACTATAGTCACATCTCCACTTCTCATAATCATTAGCGCTCTACAATATCAACACTGGATCCTCTCAGCAACGGTCGGCATCACCGTGCTAATATAATAAATAATGGCCTCCTCAAATATGCTTCATCAAAGACGCTCTCAACATTGGCGCTCTAATGTAACTATGGATCCTCTCAATAATAACAATGGCCTCCTCAAATATGGATCCTCTCAGCAACGGTCGGCATCACCGTGCTAATATAATAAATAATGGCCTCCTCAAATATGCTTCATCAAAGACGCTCTCAACCTTGGCGCTTTAATGTAGATATGGATCCTCTCAATAATAACAATGGCCTTCTCAAATATGCCTCATCAAAGACGCTCTCAACCTTGGCGCTTTAATGTAGATATGGATTCTCTCAATAATAATAATGGCCTCCTTAAATCACCTCAATGGATCCGGTTAGCAAACGGACATCATCCTCGCCGTGCTAACAACATAAATAATAATGCTCGCGGCAATTTCTCGCAAGACTGCACTCTCTGGCAGTTTGCGGTAATCTCGCCCTCATGGATCCTTACCTCTTCAAAAATACTCACAAACATAATTCTCCAATAAACTCAGGAATTATAGGCCTACACAAATAATGGCCTCTATAACTTTTGCACTGCGCAGGCATACTCAAAAAACACACTGTAGGACCGACCTCTCCCGTCGGTACCCAAAAGCAGACCGCTATTAGTTCACACACACTAGTCCCGCCTAAAAAGACACGAGACTCGACTGTTTAAAAAACACAACTCAGTCTCGATAATTGCATGGGCTAGTCACACGAGCTTACTCACAGCTCACGACAGTTCAAAGAAAACACATCTCCGCAATTTGAACTGCCCAGTGTTCGCCACGCTTACCGACTTGGAAACTTCTCGATCATACGAGGGAATTCCCCTAATACATTTTTAACTTAACATCAGCTTAACCAAGCAACGTAACCCGCAATCGAATCTATTCGCTTAACATTTTCAAGATCACCTCCCTTTGATAATATTTACTCTGTATCAGTTGCCCGGGCAGTGTGCCCGGGAAAAAAAATGATTTATCATTTTTTTTTTTTTTTTGAAAATTTAAGTGTCAAAAATTTAGAGATAAATGAAGTTAAATTATATGGCTACCAAAAAATGTATCTTTCCAAAAAATATACCTATTAAAAAATGTACCTATTAAAATAGTACATCTATAAACAATTTCAGCAATAAATGTAAAATTACAACTAAAACATCAAACATAATCAATCAAATATCCCAAAGATTGTTACCGATGTAAATTACAACAAAAGCATCAATCATAATACAAGCATACCAAAATTAATCTTAATACAACACCAAGCTAAGTACATTTAGTACAAGTAACTACCAATAGAAAGTGAAAGAACAAGATCAAACAACAGAAGAATGATCTGTAGTAAAGAAAAGTAAGAAATCAGAAAATGAGAAACAATTAACAATAGCACAAGATAACCAATAAGAACAACAATTTCATGTACAATAAATACAAATTTACCAAAATACTAGTTACATTATATTAAGTTATATAATTCACTCAAGGATACAATGAATGAAAGTACAAGCATCGAAAGAAGAAGAAGTATACAAGTAGAACGAAGAGAAAGGGAGCCGCGCTGGTGTAATGGCTTCGGCGTTGTACTGGCGACCAGGTGTTCATGGTTCAAACCCGGGCGTCGGCGTTTGAAGAAATGTTTACGGCCGGAAATTTGACTGAATAGCCTGAACGGCTCCTGTGATAAACCCTCTGTGGATGGGAAGGAGCGAAGCTCCTTACCGGGTTGGAAGGAAAGTCCTCAGGTTCCCCAGCCTCACAGGTTCCCCAGCCTCGCAATGACATGTCATTGGGCCGAAGGGCTGAAAGCCCAAGTGCCGCTGGTTAAGGAAAAAAAAAAAAAAAAAAAAAAAAAAACGAAGAGAAACGAAGATGTGATACAGAAATATAAACAAGATATGAACACATATCGGAAAGACAACAAAAAGATAGAATGAAATGAAGGATAGTCAACAAAGACGAATGGAAAGCAAAGGTATGAACGCATAGAAAGTCAATAACAATACATACTAATAAATGTTTAGATCAGACAATATCTTTCAAAAATTAAATACAAACATGATTACAAGGCACAAAACAAAATGTCAAAGTATATCTATACTAACACCACAAAAAGAATAATTCATAACTAAACAAAGTCTAATAAGTAATTTAACTAAGTTACAAAAGTTATACTTAACTGAAAATAAATTATAAACCTTACACAAACAAATAATAGCATTTGCGATAACTAAGTTTTGACCTAACGCACAATCAACCGCTAAATAATAAAAATACATCACAATATCAAATAAGACAAACTTCCAAAGAAGTAATATCCCTTTCAATCATACGGCACACAAAAATAAATTACAATGCCAAAAAACAATTCTTTTCCCAAAATTACCATACAAAATATTTCAGAACGATAAGTTATCAAAAAATAAAATTATTATTTAAGTAATTCTAAGTCATAACTAATAAACTAACAATGAAATTAACTTTCAACAAAATGAGAGAAGCATAAAATATCTTATCTCTAGACAAACACTTAAATCAAAACATGTAAGTTTTTCTTTTTTTTTTCTCAAAAAATACATCACCAAAAAAAAAAAAACCTAAGAAAAATACGATGTATATCAACTTTCCAACATACAAACATAACATAATGTATATAGAGAGTATGTATTATAACAATCTGTCTACATTCTTCAAACAAACAATAGAATAGATGTGTCTAACATTTTTACAAAAAAAGTTCAATTTAATTTAAAAGTTAATTCTGGCTGAAAATTTCGTTTAGCTTAGCTATAGAGTTATTTAGCTGTAAATTTATATGTTACTCAGCCTGATGATATATACTATAAATAAATCCAAAATCCATTGGTACAATAGGATATGAAAAAGAAGTCCTATAAAAATACCTGCAAAGGTTTTGTTTATCAAATTAATCTGCTGCAAAAATGTTGAAAAAATCTTATTATTTAAATTCTAGGTACTATGCTCTAACAAGATCAATGTTTCACCATATGTTAACAATTTAAATACACAATTATTTCTGATACTGCAAGATAATTCTACAAAATCATGTTACACAACATAACAATAAATCCACATAATTATCCTAACAATTACAGCTACAACCCGAAAAATATACAGATCAATAATTATGATCTAAATGAGCACAGGTTTGACACCGCTCACTGCATTTATCAAAAATTACATACAAATTATTACCAACACATATGTTACACACAATCAAAACAGAATAGTATACCAATGGCATAAAAAAATTGGACTGGTACATTATCGAAACAATCACATATGTTCCTCAAAAAATATATATTTATAACAATCAAATGATGCATAAAGATGAACATCATAATGTTTCAAAGAAATTACCAATATTTTAATACAACATCATGTGATATATTATCCACAGAATACAATAACATGTACTATTCTAAAAAATAAATCAGCTGTAAAAAAAAATATATATCCCGACAATCTGTCAATAATTCTTGATCCTCCAAAAAGTGATTCGTCAGATGTATAGCGAGACGCTAATAGGTTCTGCTTGATAGATAATCCACATTCTTCACGAATAATGTCAACAAGTGCGCCAACTCATCACAACGTCGCACGCTACGAGACAATACAAATGAAAATTTCTTATAATCATCTGTTAGATTTAATAAGGAAAAACGGAAAATCAACTTTCACGTTTACCTATCCCTTGTTATGGAGTAGAGTCTTGGCCCCTTTTCACACACCTCACCAAGTCCTCCTTAAACGATGTAAACATCACAGAAGGCTTAGCGATCACTTGACCGTAACGAAAGTTCATCTCTGCTGTAGCCTGAAAAAATTTACTACATTCCCAAGAACGAGATGACCCTTCGACACCACCAGTGTGACAATCAATAGTGTTATTACTTTGCTTGTTAACAACCTTGCTCTCATGTGGAGTACAGCTAACCTGGTTACGATTTCTATAATTGCTGTTAAGAACATTGTTATTTGTTCTATTGACACAGTTGTACTGTTTTACATCCCAGTTAGCATAATTACGATTAGCATTTTCTCTTGGATAAAAATATCTACTAGATAGAAATGGTTTGTTATCAAAAAGTTTATTACCAGATTGACAGACTTTCACATAATTATTTCCATTATAATTTCTAATACTCTTAGAATCACGATGTTGTGATCTGTCAAATTGTTTCTTGTTTTTAGGCAAAGAAACATTACTATATGCAGAAATCCCTTGGTACATTTTAACCTCAGGGTTATATCTCCTATCAAAAGTATTTTTATCCTTGTTTGTGGCAGTGTGTTTTAGAAATGGGTCACACTGACTTGACTGAGTATGACCGAAAGATTTAACAATATCTTTATTGTTTTTTACAAAATATGTTTCCTTCCTGGAATAAGGAGTGCTATTTTTCTTCCCTGTTTTTAACAACTTGAATTGAAATTTATTATTAATTCTTTTGTTATCCACAGGACTGTCTAACACTGTAGATTTTCCTTTGCTAGTTTGCCGCCAGGAACCAATAACGCTAAAATCATCGGCATTGCGTTGAAAGTTATATTTCCCACGAAAAGACCTGCTTCCATTATTCTTGACTTTAGAATCAGCAACAAGTGTATAGGACTGACTTTTTACTTTTTGTCCATTACTGTCAACACTGACAGAAGACCACATTTTTTTCTGCAAGAGAATGTCGAGTAGACCGTCCATTCTTCTCCTTGCATTTGCAATTTCCTTATCTCTAAGTGAAATCTCTGCACTTAATTTCTTGTTTAAACTCTCAGCTCTTAAAACTTTACAGCTTTCCTCTGCTAGTAAATTTTTAATCTTAGTGACCTTCTCTTTCTCAACCATCAACTCTACTAATGTCTCTTTCTCATACTGTTCTTTATTTGATCTCAAATGAGTCAACTCTAATTGTAGTGACTGAATCTTAATATCATCACTGCTCTTATTAAGCTTATGAATCTTTTTCTCTTCATGTTTGCCACCGAGATTTGCAATATCATCTAATAAATCAAGGCGCGTATCTGTATACGTCCTATAATGTTCATCAGTCTCAAGTTTCAATTTGTCATATATCTTTCTCCTTTCTTGAAGTTCCTGAGTTAGATTTCTGACTTCACTATCGTTATCTTTAACCTGAGTTTCTAACTCTTTGATCTTACACAATGCTACACTCAATGCTGTTTGAGTACTAGCAAGTTCTGAGTTTGATTTACATAAATCACTTGTAAGTTTAGAGACTTTTTCGTGTAACTCACTTACTTCAGCAGTACATTCTATGATACTTTCCCTTTGCTCTAGGGTACTCTGTTTTATGTCCAATTGCTTCTTCTCTTCTAGCATCCTTTTCTCATACCTCTCATTACTTTCATGAATTTGCTTTTCACATATCAATCTTGTTATTTCAGACTCAGTCAGCTCACGGTCTCCAAATCCTAATAGTTCACGGTATTTGTCATACTCACTAATTTTATAAGAGTTTCAACTGACTGTTAATCAACTACTGTACACCAACTTCTGTTCTAGTACTTATATATAGCATACATTAGCTATGCATCAACATATTGTACAACAAATCGATATAATTATCGAAACAAAACGACACTTATCAACAGGAAATAGCGATGGATAGTATAGGCAGACTTGCTGAAATGCAGAAAAGTGGCACAATCTACACAGAACAAAATCACTTATCTTAATATACTTCCGTCCCTTCCGCCAACACACCAGATATCACAATGTTCTGCAGATAAAACCGTTCCAGCGCAGAAAGGTACACGAACTAGACTTTCTTCTCTTCAGGTTCTTGCCAAAGTGTAGAATGCGCTCAACACAGCATCAGCATACAGGAAACGCCGCACAGCAACCTCCGTGACTTTTGACTTGAGATAATCTGCGAACGACTCCTCAAAAACACTTCACATTTAGTTAAACTTGACTGTCTACCAACAACCTGTCAACTTCCCACTGTTATATTCTACCGTGTTGGACACAGTTAACCAACTAGGTCGAGGACTATGAAGCAATGCTAGGATACATAAGCCACGCCTACACAGGGCTCTCCTATCACGCGAACTCCGTGGATTTCATTCCGTTAAATAAACTGGCCCACCAAATGTTACCCGTAGGATTTTTAGGACACCACGTATGTAACCGTGAGTTTTATGCTGTTGAAGATTACTTTGAAAGTTACCGATGGGTTATTAAATATCATAACTGATGACTGGTCTTGGAGGTTGAATACATGGTGATGGGTGTTACTTTAATGATCAAACTGTTCATACGCCCACACAGAGCAGAACAGTAATTCTTATATCACGCGAATGTCGAAATATCAAATTCTGTAAGACTAACATACCACTGCTACACACGAGATACTGTTAGTGAATTCAACCTGTTTGTTGACATAGATTTCGCCACCCAGGCTATTTATGGTCATGCGTTACTACTGTCACGACTACTGTTTTCCTACCGTGTTAAATGTTGCAGTGAGTGTGCGTGGTTACATTCACACGCCACAGATACGATGGTACGAGTCGTGGAACTACAGGTGACATTTAACATAGTTTATTGTCACAATACGTTCATATGAAATACACATAGTCAAACATAACTCACAACAAGGAAGTACTATAGTCACATCTCCACTTCTCATAATCATTAGCGCTCTACAATATCAACACTGGATCCTCTCAGCAACGGTCGGCATCACCGTGCTAATATAATAAATAATGGCCTCCTCAAATATGCTTCATCAAAGACGCTCTCAACCTTGGCGCTCTAATGTAACTATGGATCCTCTCAATAATAACAATGGCCTCCTCAAATATGGATCCTCTCAGCAACGGTCGGCATCACCGTGCTAATATAATAAATAATGGCCTCCTCAAATATGCTTCATCAAAGACGCTCTCAACCTTGGCGCTTTAATGTAGATATGGATCCTCTCAATAATAACAATGGCCTCCTCAAATATGCCTCATCAAAGACGCTCTCAACCTTGGCGCTTTAATGTAGATATGGATCCTCTCAATAATAATAATGGCCTCCTTAAATCACCTCAATGGATCCGGTTAGCAAACGGACATCATCCTCGCCGTGCTAACAACATAAATAATAATGCTCGCGGCAATTTCTCGCAAGACTGCACTCCCTGGCAGTTTGCAGTAATCTCGCCCTCATGGATCCTTACCTCTTCAAAAATACTCACAAACATAATTCTCCAATAAACTCAGGAATTATAGGCCTACACAAATAATGGCCTCTATAACTTTTGCACTGCGCAGGCATATTCAAAAAACACACTGTAGGACCGACCTCTCCCGTCGGTACCCAAAAGCAGACCGCTATTAGTTCACACACACTAGTCCCGCCTAAAAAGACACGAGACTCGACTGTTTAAAAAACACAACTCAGTCTCGATAATTGCATGGGCTAGTCACACGAACTTACTCACAGCTCACTACAGTTCAGAGAAAACACATCTCCGCAATTTGAACTACCCAGTGTTCGCCACGCTTACCGACTTGGAAACTTCTCGATCATACAAGGGAATTCCCCTAATACATTTTTAACTTAACATCAGCTTAACCAAGCAACGTAACCCGCAATCGAATCTATTCGCTTAACATTTTCAAGATCACCTCCCTTTGATAATATTTACTCTGTATCAGGAACAAAACTACTCAACTATAGAAACAGAATGTTTGGCTTTAGTCTGGGCAATAAAGAAATTCCAGATTTATTTGTGTGGTAGACATTTTGTGGTCCAGAGCGATCATCAGCCCCTGGTTTTTCTTGCTCAGGCAAAACATGGTAATGCACGATTGTTAAGGTGGTCGCTTCTCATACAGCCTTACTCGTTTACCATTGAGTACATTCCTGGATCGCAGAACGTTGGGGCAGATTTCTTGAGTAGGCCCCCACCTGCAGGAAACCAGGATCAATCTAAAGCATAGTTGAGTTAATTTGACCGTGATGGTAGCTTTTTAACAGGGGAGATCTGTAGTGAAATGGATCTGTGTACCCCACGCTCAAATAATTTCCCGTTTAATAACCTAGTTAACGCATTTTTACAGTCTATAAATAACTATATTTGAAATTTGTCTGAGGGGCAAAGTCCATTTGCCGCTAAAAATTTAACTAGAGAATTTTAATTTGTTACTACCGCAGGTTAAAAGTTACTACCCCCATACACACACAAACCCACCCTAATATTTGTCGAAGGACGTAGTGTTACGGTGTTATTTTAAATGACGGCGTCTGCTGGGGTTTACCCGTGCGCAACGTTTAGGGGTCATTAACATTTATAGAATATGTCGATATTTTACGGTATAGTGAACGCGAAACATATGCTGAGATTATTACGCATTTCGCGTTGGGAAGGTCACGCTGGGTGACTTGGTTACAGGGCCCTTGTTACGCTATCCGTCAAGCAAGAAAGTCGTGTCATGTATTCCTTCCAAGGAAAAAGGCTGAGTATATAGCCTATAGGTATATATATATGAATCAATGTGGAACTCGGGGTCAGTTCGGATATTAATCTAAGTATGAGATTAATTAAATTAAATTAATGATGGAAGGAGAATCGTCTTATGATTCAAATTGTAGCTGTCAAGAACTCATGTGCTCATTTCTGGCTGTTGAATACAACAGCGCACGTATATAGCCACGATGTTCATTTGACATATTGTTTTGACACGGACGGACATGAATACTATGCATGTAATTTCTAATGAACGATATATGAACGTGTACCAATGTGAACTGTCTTCATGCGTCAACTTGTAATAAATATTGGACTCGAATCGAAGGCTTACCCACATTCCTTTGATTACGTTTGATTGCTCCAACTTGCATTGTTGATGGTCCTTTGACCTGATGAACTCTTTCTTGTAAGAAGTTTATAGTAATAATGGATCAGTTCGTACAGAACCGGGGTTTGCTTGGACACAAGTTGTGTAATGATAAATAAGCAAGCATCCCAACTAAACTTATAATAATCGAACGAAGGACCCTCCAACACCAGTAACCCACCCACGCAAGAGTGGTCGCCAATGTGATGTGGAACTGGAATTTAATTGTAAAAAAATACTCAAAGATTATCGAGTTGAAAGAAATAATTTTCCTTCGAGCGAAATGAACACTTTTTGTATCTACACCGATGACGTCACACCCCCTTGACAACAGGATGAATCAACTGTAGCGATAGCAGCCGCCTTTCAACGTCTTTGAAGAAAATTATTTATAAACGCTTAATCGAACATTGGAAAATAGATTCAATCAACATGAGCATGAAATATAGGTCCTACTGTCCGTTGGCGAAGCAAGCATTGTATGAATCTATCGAGGCAAAAAGATAAGTAACTTATTTGAAGGTTACAATAAGTTAATCCTATTTGTCCGATAACGCCATGTTTTTTGTTTTTTTTTGTATCCATGTTAAATATTGTTTCTGTCCTTTTACATGTAACGGGATGGATGGGCGGCGAATTATAATCAGTTCTATGGCTCCTAGGATGCTACGAATTGATTGTAATCGTTCTTAGGGCCGTGAATTAATAGCACCTCGCGAAGAACGCGTCGAAGACATTACCGGTGCTTATTTCGTTCGGACTTGCATTAATTCACCTTGCATGTTAGGTGTATAGTCATGTTATAACTGGTGTATTCTAGTGTATTTGGTTCTTATTTTTATTCAGTTACAGTCATATGTTCGTAATCTATCCTGTTTATTCTAATCTGGCTATCTTTAATTTTATTTAAATGTATTGTATTAACGTCAAATGAGTCCTGTGACGTCATCATTCTTAGTGCCAAATATGTTCGTTTCCTTCAGTTAACCTTCACCCTTCTACATTTCCGGTTAGTAAACTTGGTTTTATAATATCATTTATTTTTGTGAAAATGTCACTTTGGTATTGTGCTACTGTTCTGTACTCCTTGGTTAACCCATTGTATTGTTTGTCTTCATTTCATCCTTTTATAATTTAATATTAATTCTATAATTTCTTCATTAATAATAGTGTAGATGAATATGATTAAATTTTTATGATTTTATGAGGAATTAGGGACTTTGCACCAATTTGCAGTTTACATGTCCTAGATGGACACTGATAAATAACAGTAATTCTATTAAGATTAAATATACATATTAAGTTACTTAGGGATAATACACATAATTATTGAATATTAAATAAATGCTTGATAAATTACAGGTCCTAGAAATGGGCAACTGCAATTTCTTATATTAATTATTCATTCGTTGAGTAATTATAATTATCAACATAGATTCTAGTGGTGATTACAATACATAAGTAATTGAATACTTAAATAATTAAACTTCAATAATGCTTACCTTGGATCATTTCATTAAAATTGGAAAAGATTGTAATAAAAAGGGAGAGGCACTCCTTGAATTTGCTGAACAACAACTTGCAAAATATAAGGCAGAGATGGAGGAACTTGAAAGAAAAGAGGCTGAAAAGAAAGCTATTGCTAAGGCAGAAGAGGAGGAAAAGAAAGCTATTGCTAAGGCAGAGATGGAAGAACTTGAAAGAAAAGAGGCTGAAAAGAAAGCTATTGCTAAGGCAGATAGAGAAGAATTAAGACAAGAAGAAGAAAGAAAGATGGCAAGAGATGAAATCCTACGGATTGAAGAAGAGAATAAATTGAAACGACAGGAAATCATACTGCAGCAAGAAATGGAATTGCAACGGCTTAAATTGGAAACAGCAAAACTTAATTCGCAGGGTGCTGCAGCAAACCAAAATGATAATGCTCAATCGGGATCTTCATCCAACCGACTTAAGGGCAATTATTACTTTAAATTACCACCTTTCAAATTACACGTGGACGACCTTTCATCATGGCTGGCGCGCTTTGAGGATATATGCAAGGTCAATAACCTTGACAAAACTGCATGGGCACTTAAACTTAAGGAATGTCTGGATGGCGAACCTGCAAGTGCAGCACAAAATATTGATCCTACATTAGCCACAGATTATGAGGCCATTAAGACGTTGTTATTACGTCGTTTCCACTTGAACGAAGAGGCATGTAGATTACGTTTCAAAAGTTTGTTGCCAGATAATAATAAAGATTTTACAGGATTTATTGCTAACATACGCAATACTTTTAACAGATGGGTTGAACTGGCAGGTGTCAACAAATCTTACGACAAGTTAGTCGATTTGTTATTGAGGGATAAAGTATTATCTTCTGTCAGCTCACCATTCTTTGCTTATCTGCAAGAAAGAAAACCAGAAACTATTGATGAGTTAGAAAAAATTTCGTTAAATTACTGCACAGCTCATCCGAATGCTAATATTTCTGGCTCGTTGATAAGAGAACCTCTTCCTGTAGCCTCCAATATGGCATATCATAATAATAACAAACCTAGAACACACAGTGTGGACAGAGGTAGGTTCAAAGGAAACTATGACATTAATTTTCATAAGGGACAGAATAACTTTAATAATAACTTTAATAGAGGAAGACAACAAAACAGAAATTACTCACCTCAGTCAAGATACAACAGTAATCCACGTAACTCAAGTTATAATCGGTCATATCAATATAATAATGGTAACAATTGGAAGAAGAGCGATAATTATAACTCGAGACATCGAGATAACAATTACAATAGAGGACAACGGGATAATTCAACTAATTATTCTCGTAATCGTTCTCATTCTCGTGGATCTTCACATTATAACCATAATACCGGGGCAGCAGTTACAAATGATATCACCCCTAAGGTTCAGGTTCCACCTAACGATAATACAATGCATTCTTCTGCTGCATGCTTTGCTATAAATTATAACGTGGCAAATAGTTGCCCACAATGCAATCTTATTTTTCAGAAGGCAAAGGAGACAGTGCTAAACTGCGGACACATTACACCAGAAGTAGGTCTTGCAGCCAATGATGGAACAGGCTCTCTGATTTTTAACAGAGGGATAGTTAACGGTTCTATAGTTTCTGTATTGAGAGATTCGGGGTCCACAACCATTGGAGTGCGACAGTCGCTGGTACATCCTAGCTGTGCAACGGGGGAATATGTCCGTTGCATGACTTTTGGGGGAACTATTGAGTTTTACCCCACAGCTATTATCCATGTTAAAACACCTTTTTTCACAGGTAACGTGAAGGTATGCATGCTGAAAAAGCCGATTGCAGACCTTATGGTGGGTCGCATACACGGCAGCAAGGATTGTTCACCAGAAGATATTATTGAATGGGAGAGACACAATCTATGCACTGGAAACGCCGTGACAACTAGAGCTCAGACTATGCTCATGGAAAGTGTCAATGATAATAAGATGGATGCAGATAAACAGGAGGATATTGAAGTCAATTCACCTATTGACAGGGAATCATTTGCAAACAAACAAAAAAATGACAAATCTTTAAATAAATTTTTTAACCTAGTTAATAAGGTTGATAATTTAACTACAGGTAATAAAAACAAACATTGGTTTATTGTTAAAAATGATATACTGATTAGATGTTTTAGTGATAAATCACTGGTAAAACAACAAGTGATGGTACCGGCTGCTTTTAGACGGTACATTCTTCAACACGCGCATGATTCGCAGTGTGCAGGACATATGGGATATACTCGAACACGATCTCGAGTATTGTCTTCATTCTTTTGGCCAGGAGTATCACGGGATATTTCGCAGTATGTACGTTCTTGTACTACGTGCCAGGAAGTGAAAGCACGTGGAGCTTTTCACACGGCGCCTATTCAGGCTTGCGATATCTCAGTACGACCTTTTGACAAGATGGCCATAGATATAATTGGTCCACTTCTACCATCTGCGAGAGGACATAGATTTGTTCTCACGTGCATTGATTTATGCACACGATGGCCAGAAGCCATTCCATTGAAGACAGCCACTACCACAGATGTAGCTGATGCACTACATCTGATTTTTTCTAGATTAGGTTTTCCTAGAAAATTATTATCTGACCATGGGTCGCAGTTTATATCCGATACCATGAAGGAAGTAATGAAAACCTGGAGCATAGATAGAAATTTGAGTAGCATTTATCATCCCATGAGTAACGGTGCAGTTGAAAGACTTAACCGTACGCTTAAGCAACTTTTACATACGGTTACTGTTAAACACCCTCAGGACTGGGACAGAGCACTCCCAGCTGTCCTGTTTGCTTACCGAGAGGTGCCACATGAACAAACTGGCTTCTCTCCCTTTGAGTTAGTTTTTGATGCCCCTCCGAGAGGTCCTATGGGACTGATAAAAGATTTATTAATTGATGCAGAGATGACTCAGGACACTCAGTCATCTTATGAGTATGTGATTAATCTTCGGAATAATATTATTGAGTTTTGCCAATTGGCAACAGCTTCTTCTGAGGCTGCAAAAGCTAAGGCTCGATCTATACAAAATCGATCTAGACGATTACGCCAATTATTCCCAGGCGATGAGGCTTATGTATTACTCCCTCACAATAACAATAAGTTATTGATCTCATGGACTGGTCCTTATAAGGTTACTGATAAAATTTCAGACGTTGATTACGTCTTAGATATCAAGGGACACAGAAAGATATTCCATATTAATATGCTCAAGCAATTTCATACACGTCCTATACACTTACAGTCAATTTTTCATGAACTAGATGACAATACGGTATCTACTTGTCATTATTCTAATCTATCTGTTATACAGGAGGAAGAATCTTCTTTTCCTGAAGTGCAGATGCCTTTACCTGTACTTATTGTCCAATCTACTGAATCTTGGCGTGATGTGATCATTTCTTCTACGGTTACACCGCAACAGCATCAACGCATTGCTGATCTTCTACAATCTTTCCCAGATGTGTTAACGGATGTACCGGGTTGCACATCTGTATTTAGTCACGATATTATTCTCAACGATGATACACCAATTCGTGTTCATCCTTATTCTGTACCTCTACATTTTCTGAGTAAGACATCTCAGGAACTCGAACAGATGATATCATTAGGTATTATTGAGACTAGTACATCTCCATTTTCTTCTCCTTTAGTCATTGTCCGGAAAAAGGACAACAACATACGTTTATGTGTTGACTATAGGAAACTTAATGCGCAGACAGTACCTGATAGCGAACCACATCCTATCCTTGACGATTTACTTCCTCGTCTATCCAATGCTACACTTTTCACTAAAATTGACTTAACCAAAGGTTATTGGCAGATTCCACTAACCGAAAGAGCCAAATACTACACAGCATTCTCAACTCCACAAGGTCTTTACCAGTGGAACGTGATGCCTTTTGGGCTAATGAATGCTCCAGCTACTTTTATTCGCATGATGCGAAAAATTTTAGCAGGTAGATCAGATATAATTACCTACATTGACGACATATGTTTGTATAGTTCATCATTTGAGGAACATTTTTTGGGTCTTAAATCAATTTTGGAAATATTGCGGGATAACCATTTAACCGCTAAACCAACTAAAATTCAAATAGCGTGTAATGAGATAACATTCCTGGGGCACATTATTGGATCAGGACGTATCCAAACAATTCCCAGTACGGTTTCTAAAATATTAAATTTATCTGTTCCTCAAACGAAGAAACAGGTTAGGAGTCTGTTAGGGTTAATCCAATACTATAGCAGATTTGTACCTCACTTATCATCCATCACGGCTGTCTTGTCATCGTTATTAAAGAAGAACATGCCAGTAAGGATAAATTGGACAGACGAATGTGACAAAACTTTTCGCACTATCTTGAAAATTTTTTCTTGCCCACCTGTTTTAAGATTATCAGATGCCTCTAAAAAGTTTGTTCTACGTACAGATGCGAGTAATTACGGACTCGGGGCTTGTCTACTCCAATATCATGATGATGTCCTTCACCCTGTACTTTATATCTCACGCAAGCTGAAACCTCCGGAGACTAAATATTCGACTGTGGACAGAGAATTGCTTGCCATAATCTGGGCACTTACTAAACTAGAAAAATTCTTGCTGGGATCTCCATTTCTGATCCAGACTGATCAGAAATCTGTGGCAGCATTACGTCGTTCAAACCATAAAAGTCCAAAGCTTGCACGATTTGCTATTGCGTTGCAACCCTACGAGTTCGAGATACAGTCGATACCAGGAACTGAGAACGTCATAGCCGATACGTTGTCCAGACATCCTACGGATTCTGAATGAATATTACAATTTCAAGAAAATTTTCTGACTAGTCAAGCATTACATTTGCAATGAACGGTATTAATATCAAGTCAGAATATACAACAATTCAGTTGGACTTCCTACTTAAATAAGGACATTTCGAAATAAACTATTGTGATCAAAATATCAAGTTTTACGGACCGGTTGAATATTTGTACTTCACTTCCACTTTGCGTATCACTCATTTCGATTGCAAACTGATAAAAAAGGAACAATCTCTGATGTAGACGTTCAAAGTTTTAATAAAGGAACTATCGATGACTGGATAATCATATCATAATTCGATAATATGAACCTTGTGTCTTAATTAACTTTCATACAAGTCAATAGGAGGTAACAACGATTGGATCTTCATGTCCGATATTGTTAAATTTTCTAGTTAATAAATTAATATATAATAAAGTCAAAGTGTGATGAAATAAAAAAATAAAATATACTAAGAAAAGATGAAACAAAAGAATATCACACCAATTAAACCTTTTAATTAGTGTAATTATTAAGGTAATATATATTAGATTATGACATTTCATATATATAGTTAAAATGTATGAATTTTTTCTGTTCTTTTCTTCTGATTGTGTCAATTTAATTAGGTATCTATCCTTACACTTCATTTTCACACGCATTCTAATTTAATGTATACTTTAATATTTAGTTTTAATTGTGGGTACTTCTCAATTTTTATTTCTTTTACTCTCTTATACTATTTCTCATTTTCTTCTATTAGATATTAATTCGTTACATACGTACATATTATAATTAATTATTTTGATTTTAATTAGTTAGAATAATTTTAATAACACCTCACATTAGTAGTTAGTCAATACATACATCAAATTAATTAGTTAATTAATTAGTGACAGTGACATTTCTTTATTTAATATAAGTTATATGTATTATATGACGTTGATTTTATTATAAGATATTACTGACATGACCGCGACACTGTTCTAGATAGAACATCGTAGGTCATACGTCGGGTTTTGTTAAATTTTTGATAATTGATTAATATTGTTCAAAAAAAATCTATTTAATAGATTCTCACCCACCCCACACCCCCCCCCACCCCCCGGTCTGACAGGAAATCTGTTACGGTGTTATTTTAAATGACGGCGTCTGCTGGGGTTTACCCGTGCGCAACGTTTAGGGGTCATTAACATTTATAGAATATGTCGATATTTTACGGTATAGTGAACGCGAAATATATGCTGAGATTATTACGCATTTCGCGTTGGGAAGGTCACGCTGGGTGACTTGGTTACAGGGCCCTTGTTACGCTATCCGTCAAGCAAGAAAGTCGTGTCATGTATTCCTTCCAAGGAAAAAGGCTGAGTATATAGCCTATAGGTATATATATGAATCAATGTGGAACTCGGGGTCAGTTCGGATATTAATCTAAGTATGAGATTAATTAAATTAAATTAATGATGGAAGGAGAATCGTCTTATGATTCAAATTGTAGCTGTCAAGAACTCATGTGCTCATTTCTGGCTGTTGAATACAACAGCGCACGTATATAGCCACGATGTTTTGACACGGACGGACATGAATACTATGCATGTAATTTCTAATGAACTATATATGAACGTGTACCAATGTGAACTGTCTTCGTGCGTCAACTTGTAATAAATATTGGACTCGAATCGAAGGCTTACCCACATTCCTTTGATTACGTTTGATTGCTCCAACTTGCATTGTTGATGGTCCTTTGACCTGATGAACTCTTTCTTGTAAGAAGTTTATAGTAATAATGGAGCAGTTCGTACGGAACCGGGGTTTGCTTGGACACAAGTTGTGTAATGATAAATAAGCAAGCATCCCAACTAAACATATAATAATCGAAGAAGGACCCTCCAACACCAGTAACCCACCCACGCAAGACGTAGTCAAAATTAACAAACAATCAAATTGTTACCTCGTTTTTTGGTAGAGACCACAAATCTTGGTTGTAGTGGGCAAAATGCCGATTCTGTGTTTTTGACAAAAATTAAATAATTTATTTTTCAATTACTAAAGAGAGTTAGAAAGAAAGGGATATCTTGAATTATAGCGCTGATATTGATTAACTCTTAGTATCCGGGAAGCCCCGTGAAGTGGCGCGGGTTTAGTAACAATTTTACGGCTCACCATTTCAAGTGGCGCGCGACGGTAACGATAGCTAAACTAGCGCGTAAAAACGCGGTTTTAGCTGCCGTATAGTAAGAGTTAATATATTAACCTAAAGATTCCCACTTAATAAAATTATCTTGACTTAGAAAAATTTAATTTACTGATATTTTAGATCAGGTTAGAACTACCATTAATTACAAAAAAAAATTACCCAGATGAAACTGTTAAGGAATAACCAAAGGAAAATTAAATAGAACGATAGAGGTCAGCTGACCGTGTAATTATCACTTTTAATATTGGAAATCGGTCCATAAATAACTGAGATATAAAATCCACAAAGATAATCAGACGAACGAACACACTTACGATTGCTCAAAGTTTATAGTCCAAAAATAGTTAAAATTTTGACTCGCTTTCTGATTGGCTGGAGGGTAGGGTAATAAAAATTAACACCTCCTTGTAAGATCGGGCCATTTGAATATATATAAATCCAACTCAATTTATTATATCATCTTTAAAATCCAATATACCACTTCTAATTCCTACATTACCATAAACTCATAAATACAACACTTAACATCTATCCACACAAATTTCAATATAAAATAATCAAAACATCTTAATCAATAATCAAAAAAAAATAAAACAAACCAAATCACTAAACATTCAAAATTTTAATCTCAACAAAAAAAATCTACATCACAAATTTATTCATTAACCTTCAAACTCATCATTAAATAAAATCCTAAAAAAACAAAAAAAACATATAAAAAAAACAAAAAAAAACAAAAAAAAAAAAAAAAAAATCCCACTATCCTAAATAAAACAAAAAAACCCAAAACTTAAACCCCACCAAATAATCCCCCACAACAACCCCCTTAATAAACATAATAAAAAAAAACCCTTAAAAAAAATCAAAAAAAAAAAATAAAAAAATACAAAAAAATAAAAAAATAAAAAACAATTTAAAAAAAAAAAAAAAAAAAAAAAAAAATAAAAATAAAAAAAAAAAAAGGATTTTTAAAAAAAAAAAAAAAAAAAAAAAAAAAAAAAAAATAAAAAAAAAAAAATTAAATCCCTAATCTCTCCACATAACTCCCTCAGACATCGAGCTCTCAGCTATCATGAAATAAAACGCCTGAAGCAACTCCATAAAACAATCATCAAGCTCACCTTATCCCACAGACAACATATAGGCAACTTCCATAACAGTCAAACTCACCTGCAAGATCTCACACCCGACCATAGTCCACCCTGTCCTCTCTGCATATGCAACCATGTAAACCATTTGAGAGAAACTTTTCTCTTCCCATCAGGGTCTGGAGCCAATGGGACTCTCTTCAAGAATGCTCTAATACAATAGGATATGATGCAAGGACACATACAGCTTCACGCAGAAAACCTACCTCAAAACACCCTATTTCCTTATGAGATCCCACTGTTTTTAACTACTCCAACAAACAATAACCTCCACACACTTAAAATACAATAACAAAAATAAACTACTATTTTTCCCCCCCCCCCCCCCCCCCCCCCCTCAAACCCCCACCCCCCCCCCCCCCCCCACGCAACAACCTCTCTCCTCCCTACCCTCCCCCCCCCCCCCCCTTCCCCCCCCCACGACCACACCACAGACTGTTGGGGGGGGTCGGGGGGTTGGGGGGGGGGGGGGTTTTTTTTTTTTTCATGGTGGGGTTTTTTATTATTAGGGGGGGGGGGGGGGGGGGGGGTATCACTATTTTTCAACAGAAGTCAAAGAAATGGAATATGGGTAGGGGGGGGGGGGGGGGTGGGTGAGCACCAAAAAACAAACCACAAAAATAACCCTCACACCTGTGCGAGGTGTTCTGGTGGATGGGGTGAGAGGGGGATGCGGATTTTGTGGGGGTTTCACACCCCCCAAAATAAAAAAAAATACACAATAAAAAAAAAAATGCCGCATGGCATGTAAAAACTCAAATAAAATAAAAAAAATAAAAAATAAGGGCTGTGGGGGATTTTTTTTTTTTCCGTTATTTTTTTTTTTGGACATTTTTCACGATTTTTTTTTTATAGAGTGGAATATAATCACATGTCCTCACTGCGACAGAAAAGGGGGGGGGGGGAGGGGGTGGGGGGGGGGGTGGCATGGGGGGTGGGGGGGGGGGGGGGCGGGGGTGGGGGGGGGGGGGGGAATCTATTTTATCATTTTAAGATTCTAATTGGGTGGGGTGATTATTTCTAAATATTTATTTTTTTTTTTATTTATTTTTTTTTTTAGTATAGAGATATATACTACTTTGGGATTAAATATTACTACTGGTCTGTCGTATGTGTAATGTCATATAGTAGTGTAATGATAGTGTCGCAATAACTCGATTACACGAACCGGAGGTCTTAGACATAGATCTGCATCCTCGCGCGCTGACTCGCTGACTCCTCTTTCACTGTTATCAGATAATTTCTGATTCTCTATGCTCTCGCTCTCTGTTGTGTAAATGTCGCACGCACGACATCACGAGCGGAGACAGCTGCTCAGGTGACTAGTGTGAGAGCTAGACGCTAGACGTAGTGAATATCGCTGAACGCAGAGAGCTGAGATTCTCGAAAGAGATGGTAGCAGATGAGAGGTCTGAGTAGTGTGACGAGTATCATCTTTGACTGATCTGCAGGAAGAGGTGATGCTGTGATACTTGAACTGTAATTGAGCTTAACCTAGGTGGTAAGCGAGTTAAAGTTTTACGTAGGTACTCATGCAAATGAGTAACCATCTTTGTCATCTCAGTGATAGGTCCTAGATGAGTCTCGAGAATGTCACTTGATATGCGATCTATAGGTCAGATTGTGCAGATGATGTAGATGATAGTCCTTTTTATTTTTTTTCTTATAAAGGAAATTTTTAGAAAAGTTTTTTCAGGGTTGCAACAAAATGCAACATCAGGTATGTTTTGTGGGCGGTAGGTTGATGATATTAATTCTAAACATTGAGTTTATACACTTTTAAAGAAAAAATGAAAAGGTTATTTTAATTAGACAATTTTCAACGATTTCCACATCTGTAAGAGGGAAAAACAGATCATGGTACCAGCTTTTGCTTTCGTCATATTTCAGTTTTTTATTTTAACGACTTGATTCACGGATTTTAATTGTTGCAGGTTTTTGGGAATTTCTAGAACAAAACAGAGGATTGTGTCTCATTTTTTGGGCCGGGTGTGACAAAAGATGGCAAAACTTTTTGTCACACATGCAAAGTTTGCCAAGATGTGGCAACAAAAAGACCAGAACATAATGCGCCTATCCAGGCATCGGATATATCATTGCGTCCTTTCACAAAGATGGCGATTGACCTTATTAGTCCATTTGCTATTCCTCTAGGTCACCGATATGTGCTGACCTGCATCGATATGTGCACGCGCTGGCCAGAGGCTATTCCTCTTAAAACCATATCAACAGAGAATCTCGCTGATGCGCTATTTTAAATTTTTAGTAGATTGGGTTTCCCCGAAAACATTCTATCAGACCGGGGAACTCAACTCGTCTATAACGAAATGAAACAGGTGATGAAAGACATTGATATAGACCGTTCTCTTAGCTCAATCTATCACGCAGCCTCAAATGGTAAAATTGAGAGGCTCAATCGTTGTTTGAAGCAGGTGTTGGGTAAGGTTACGACTAAATATCCGCAAGATTGGGATAGAGTATTACCTGCAATATTATTTGCATATATGGAAATTCCCAACGATTATACCGGGTTCGCGCCATTTGAGTTGGTCTTTGGTGCTAAACCTAGAGGACCTATGTCCATTTTAAAACAATTATTGGTTGGAGCTGACATGCATATGTATGTTGTTAATTTGAGGAAAAAAATATTGACGCATGCCTAGCTGCACATAGATTAGTGAGGGTCCAGAAAAGGCAATCTACTCCCTACTCCTAAAGCTCTTGAAGGCTCGATTGTCCGATTGTTTGTGAATCAAAACAGAAAACTACGCCAATTATGGCCAGGTTATGAGGCCTATGTGTTACTACCAAATAAAGACAATAAATTACTGGTTTCATGGAGAGGACTTTATACGATTATTGATAAGTTGTCAGATGTTGAATATATTTTGTCTATCAATGGAAAGGAAAAACTTTTCATATCAACATTCTTCTTCTTTGATCCCTAACCGATGACCGTCAAAGCAGTCAGTGGCCATCACGCCTAGTGGCGTCTTGTAGGGCAACAACAAATTGATTCCACCCTGCACGGTCGGTGGCCATCCTTCGTACAGTGCCCAAACTCTGGTTCATTCTTTGCATCTCAGCCTCCACAGTCCTCCGCCAAGTTGTTTTTGGTCGGCCTCTCTTTCGTTTTCCTTCAGGGGTCCAAAGCACAGCTGTTCTTATGATGGCATCGGGGTCTCTTCTGAGGACATGGCCAACCCAGCTCCAGCGTCTGCCAGCTATGATGGTGTGCATGTCCTCTTGATTGCTACGAGTAAGCAGATCTTGGTTAGTGATGGTATTCGGCAAAAAGATTCGGTGAATTTTTCTTAGGCATGTTGTGTGAAAAAAAGGACAATTTCGACATTTCCTTCTCTGTAACTCTCCAGCATTCCGCACCATAGAGAAGCACAGAAAGCACACAGCTCTGATATAATCTTAATTTTGTGCTTGTGCTGTATTGGGAGGACCTCCAGATGTTGTTTAGGCTAAAGAAGTTTGTTCTTGCCTTATTCATTCTGATGTTGATGTCTTTGCCTGCCCCTCCATCTGGTGTTACTATGCTTCCTAGGTATGTGAAGGTATCTATCTGTACCAGTTGCTGATTCCTTACTGATATGGGCTCAGGGTTGCTCACATTGAGCGTCATGACCTCAGACTTCTTTAAATTGATGTTCAAGCCCACCTGCTGGCTAAACTTATTAAGTCTATCCGTTTTTTCCTGGATGTGTTGATGTGAATGTGCTAGTAGTGCAATGTCATCTGATCTGCATATTCCAGATCTTCCAATGTAGAAAATGTAGTCCATCTTATTCCTCTTGGACTGCCCTCTGTTGTCTGGCGCATCACCCAGTCTATGACTGTTAAAAATAGAGTGGTTGATAAGGGGCATCCCTGTCATACTCCAGTCTTCACCTCAAAGGTTAGGTTCTCTGCCCAACACTACACGTAAAGTTGGCATAGAGGCTTTTTATGATTGACACTATGCAGCTTGGAATTCCATAAGCCCTCAGTATTTTCCATAAACTGTCCCCATGTATGCTGTCAAAAGCCTTTTCAAAATCAACGAAATTAATGTAAAGCTGTCTTTGCCATTCTGAGCACTGCTCTATAATGTTCCTAAGAGTGAATATTCATATCAACATGTTACAGCAATTTTATTCTCGTTCTCCGCATCTTAAACCAGTCTTTGAAGCTATCGACGAGTCTTTTGATCGTCGCTCTTCCTTAGCGGTAATACAGGAAGAGTTTTCTGATTTACCTGATGGTATTGAACCACTTTTATCTTTACTAAATTTACCTCTTTTAGCTACGGAGAGTTGGCAAGATATTTCTATTGCGTCAACTCTTGCTTCTCATCAGAAGAAGCAGATTTCTTAGTTACTGCAATCTTTTTCTGATGTGCTCACGGATGTTCCTGGGTATACAGATATCATTCAACATGATATCCTTCTGACAGATTTCAGACCTATCAAACTGAAACCATATCCTATACTTATTCATTTGCACTCACAGGTACAGGAAGAAATAAAACAGATGATAAAGTTAAATATAATTGCTCCATCACATTCACCATATAGTTTTCCTATGGTCTTAATTAGGAAGAAAGACAAATCTATTCGGATTTGCATAGATTTCAGGCGTTTAAATGATGTGACTATCCAAGACGCAGAACCATTACCTTTGTTAGATTCTCTTCTGGATAGATTAGCTACAGCTACTTTCTTTACTAAATTTGACTTGTCAAAAGGCTATTGGCAGGTGCCATTATCAGACAAAGCTAAACCTTATACAGCTTTCGCTACACCTCTAGGATTGTTTCAATTTAATTTTATATCGTTCAGTCTCGTTAACGCTCCTGCTACCTTTGTTCGCATGATGCGCAAACTTTTCTCTGACCGTGAGGATTTAATCACTTAAATTGATGGTATTTGTTTGTTTCATCAATCTTGGGACGAACATGTTCTTGAATTTCAGTCGCTGTTGAATACCTTACGTCTTCATAATCTTGCTGCTAGACCTTCTAAAACAAGAATAGGATTCACTGAAATTTCTTTTATTGGTCATAAGGTAGGAGGTGGTTTTCTTAAACCTGAAGATTCAACTATCTCGAAAATCTTGAATCTTGAAATTCCTAGAACTAAGAAACATGTTCGCAGTCTGTTAGGCTTAGTGAGTTTCTACAGAAAATTCTTGCCTAATTTTTCGGATATTACCTCAGTTCTGTCTTCGTTATTAAAGAAGAACTCGCCAAACAAAATTGTATGGTCCCATGCCTGTGATGTTGCTTTAAATGTATTGAAAATCTGTGTCTCTAAGTCACCAATTTTGAGATTACCTGACGCTCGATTTCCTTTTACCCTCAGAGGTGACGCATCGGGATCAGGAATCGGTGGAACGCTTATGCAAGAGTTTGAATGTTGTATGCATCCAATCCTATATGTAAGTAGGAAACTGACGCCTACAGAACAGAAGTACCCCATTGTCGAGAGGGAGCTGTTGGCGATTGTGTTTTGCTTCGCCAAACTTCAACGTTACATTATGGGAGCGAGATTTACCTTGGAGACGGATCAAAAAGCTCTGCCGTATCTCAAGACAGCAAGATTCCGAAATGAGAGAGAGCTGCCAGGGCTTCGCTTGCACTTCAGCCTTACGATTACGACATTAGAGCTATCAAAGGAAGCCAGAATGTTATGACTGACGTCCTGTCGCGATGTATCAAAGACCCTGTATCACCAATCAAATCTATAAATACAGATGACTCACAATGTTCAAACTAACCTATGAACTGACTGCGTGATATGTTGATTAGTAAAATATTACAGTGACCATGACGTGTGGTTTTGACACTACTACATTTGAACAATAAGTCCAAGAATGGAAAATACTATAACATTATATCAACTACCAATGCTGTGGACTTATCTACATGTTCGCATTTTGAAAGAAAAAATTTTTCCAGTGACTTATGTAACAATGCTGATACGATTAATCGATTCACACGTCACATGATGTTGATGAATTCTGAAATGCTCAAGATGGTGTGATATCTCGTTTAACTCAGCGCATTACGTACATAAATTGTGCCTTAATGACAGTGCTCATATTTGATCTACAAACATACGAACATACATTATGTGGAAGGATGAAAATGCATTAATTTCAAGATATTTCGTACAGACATGTATTGTCATTTTCAGTTGGAATACCGACGTCTACAGATGAAAAGACATAACTCTATGATGACCTGCATAATCAAGGGAATTAACAAATACATTTCTTATTTGACAATTTTTCGATTTCCAATTGCTTTGGATATTAACATTTGCATTCGTATGAACATACTATCGCATGGAAGTCAATCATGAATCGTGACAATAATGTATTTGGACATACTTCAAGGAACTTTGTGTAGTATTTTATTAATGAGTAGAATACCATTACACTACACATTTAAAACTACAGTGCTTAAAAGTGAGTGTTAGTTAATGTGAATGCGCCAGACTTGGTTTGATCTTTGATACAAATCTATTTCACACTCACACTGGACTTTGCAACAATATTTGGCTAATATGCCATACTATTATCTATTTGTACAACACATAAGCATAGTCTTATCTATTGCTCACACAAAGGTGTTAGATACAAGATTACATTGGTTCTCTTAACATTACTATATTATATTGATGACATGTACTTTAAAGTTACACATACTTTTAATCTTTTAACGGATAAGTTTGCATTCATCCACTGTATAGTTGATTGTCTGCCTCATGTCATCTATTGTCTCCAGTGCATAATTGATTTAATTTTAATGCTTTGTATTATAACTATTAATTAATATGAGATTAATTGACTACTGATACTGGACTTGACAGATAGGTGTTTGGACGGTGTGAGGTATGAGATTGCATGGATTGCTACCATCATTTTTTAAAACATGTTGGGTGTTGTTAGTGATAGCCACCTCACATTGTTGTTAAAATGATTTATGTCCTTTGTAGTTGATGGCTTTAGTATTCTTTGCTAATGTCCACACATTGAGTGTTTAATTGCCTACTCTGTGGCGCAAACCTGGGTGCTATGCTAAGTTCATACTAACAGTGAAATTTGATGATACCATTTATCACTCTAGTGATGTTTATACTCACAATTCCGAAATAATGAAAACTTCGTTTCCATTATTTTACTGAGGGGGGGGGGGGGAAGTAATGTTATGATTAAAATTCATAACATGTCTGTCGATATCAAGATGGTTCGACTAGGATTCATATTTGTTTATTATCGGTAGTCCTTGGTAACAGGGAGTTACGTCATTGCCTTTGGGCTCAGTTAGCAGACGCCAAAGTTGGTATCCCCAAAAGTGGGCGATAGTCTGCTAAGGTGTTCTGTGTGTTTTTGAGGCAAGTGGACGTATGTCTCTGTGCTCCTGAGAATTATTTTATTACACGACATATTCCTACAATGTTCGACCACTAGATCATCCATACACCTCCGTGTGATGATGCTAGTTTATGTTTGAAAGGAATTATGATTTCTGTGAAGAAAGTGAGTATTTAAAATGTGTAAACCTGTCGAGGACAGTGTTTTAGCTACAGACGATACTGAGCTATACTGATGACTATATATGTAATGCCAATAGATATTATGGCTTTCCAGTTGATAATTGTGGAGCAGCGTTTGTGAGATTAAACAGTATATTGAATTGTCCACTTGGCCTTTGTGGTGACATTACGAGTTCCAGTTGCAATTACGGTGTGCGTGGTCTATCAGATGTACCCCTATGTGTGCTTGGCCAGAGTAGCAAGACGTCTACTCAGAATTTATGAATAATAATATAAAAGACACGCAACACTATCATTGCTCCTCATAAGAACAACACTGTAGTTGTCTAAAACAACGTTTAACATAATTAACCCCCCCCCCCCCTCCCCACCCGAAGAAGAAAAATGAAATTTTTCTTACTAAGGAAGGTGTGAAAAAAAAATTAGAGTGATGTAGGGTATTATCATGGATATTAGGCGGCATCAACATAGTATAGCGCCCAGGTTTGCCAATGGGTAGGGAATTTAACACTATTAGTGTGGACAATGATTTGTAAACCAGAGCCAATGTCTAAACAAAGTGCAAACCATTTAACACAAAAAGTGGCGTTGCCATCACACAGCGTTTACACCCATTTAATAGATGATAATATTAATAAATGTCACTCGCATTCATCAAACCGTCAAGTTGCATATATACTAGTCCAATCAAGTCACAGTTGTCAAATGACTGACTAAATTGTCATAGGCAAAGCACAATGTAATCCGCTAAGCATGCTGGAAGAAATTGTTTCTTATAAATAATTAGAGTATCCACGTGTAGAATTAGAGTGAGTAGTGCAATGAACAGTGTCAAGTAAACACATCTCTTAAATATAATTAGTTATATTAAATAATCAAGTCTGTGAATCCAGTAAGAAGTGTAGTAGCATTTCCAATGTCTATAGCAATGAATCCTATCGAGTAAGGATTATAACAAATGTTCCACATGTCCCGCAAAGAAGTAAAATAACATTAGTGTATCACATAGTAAAGATTCTCCAATCATCTTGTTCCATGCGCAATGAAAGTTAATTTTGCAGATATCAGTAAGTTTGTTCGGCCATCCTGTAGAAAGCTGAATACCAAATGATGCCAATGTTCGTCTTACTTCCCTGTAACGAGACAAGCTGGTTCATGTTATTTCCCTTGAATTTCCGTCAATAATGCAGACATCGTCCAATGTACATAAGTTCACTGACGGACGTTATAAACAGTCAAATGGTGCGAAAATAAGCAATTGTTGCATTCAGCATATATGTGCGAATAAAGTACTGTCCTTCACGAAAGTATATGATATGATGTTGTCTGATTCTCTGGCAAGAATAATACAAGTTGAGACCCTGCACCAATCAATCAATGAAGTCGATAGATCATGTGAGTATTAAGTATATAGTTTATGTGCAGCCAGAAAATCATAACGTTCTGTTGCACCAGTTCCAAGGATTGATTCAGTGTTGAGCAGGTTGACATGTTTGCCACAAAGTTTTCTCTGTCTTTAGTTTTGATGTACTGTTGGGAGAGTTGTCTTCTTTGACACATTTAGAAAGTACATCTGCGAGAACATTGTTCTGTCCTTTGATGGCTCGAATGTCATAATCGTAAGGCTGTAGACTCATTGCTGCGCTAGCTGCTCTTGATTTCTGAATTTAGCTGACTGTAGATAGGATGAAGCGTGCTGGTCCGTTTCGATCGTAAAATGGGCGCCGATCAAATACCGCTGGAGTTTGGCTACACACCAAACCAAGGACAACAACTCGCGTTCGAGAATTGGGTATTTCATCTCCGTAGTAGATAACTTTCTGCTTACGTAAAGAACTGGGTGCAGAATGTTGTCAATGTTTTGCATGAGAGAACCGCCGATCCCTTAGCTCCAAGCGTCGACTCTGAGAATGAAATGTAATCTACGATCAGACTGTTTTAAAATTGGTGCCTTTGAAAAACAACATTTAATAAAGTTTAACGCATCATGGCATGATTGACTCCAAATGGCTTTATTAGGAGCGTCCTTTTTAAGTAATGTGGACAGAACTGAGGTTATTTCTGAAAAGTTATGCATGAACCTTCTGTAAAAATTGACAAGACCAAGGAGACTTCTCACTTGTTTCTTGGTTTTAGTAACCTCTAAATTCAAGATTTTTGAAATAGTG
>JAMPIV010018075.1:0-15000 GCA_024509875.1 Oreohelix idahoensis | reverse complement strand
GAATTCATCAGCATCCTTCAAGAAATTAACATTCTTCAATACAGTCAACATCTTCAAAATTTTCAAAGTACTCGGCGTTGCCCGGTAAAAGTCAAAATTTCAACTTTTTTGACGGAAACAAGAATTTGACAGTACCCGGCGTTGTTACATGTTGCCGGATAACTCGGACTGCTGTTATCTTTTACGCAAGTCAAGCAAGTTGCTGCTGTCAAGGTTCCAGTGCTGTCGTTTTTTGAGAAGGTCAAGTGCCGGTTGAAACGGGTTGTTTTCTGAAGAAGGCCAAGTACCGATTTCCATCAACTTACTTTTGGATTAGAAGGTCAAGTGCCGAAACAACTCAACACACAGTATTTCAGAAGCTCTTGTACCATCGTGTTAGCAGTGGAAGCAGTTCAGATGTGCCATCATCGTTGGAGCTTCGCTCTTTAGGACGTTGATTGACATCCGTTTTTTTTCTTTTCTGCTGTTCTACGATTGGAAGCCTATAAGTTAAGTGGCCTGTTTGTATGTAAACTGTGCCCTTATACTTCTGCTGAGTCTTCTGTGTATCATCTCATTCTATATGTTATATGTTTATATGTTTATTTGTATATTTATATGTTTATATTTCAGCGGGTTCTCGGTTGGGTGGTGTCTCCGTTAGATTATGCCACGTCATAGAGGTCGTCTATTGTGAGCGTTTTCTGTAGGGTTTGCAAATTTCCGATACTGGAATTTGCTAAGCGACTTCTGTTGCTATTTATGTTAGCTGTGATGACATGTTTTAATATTGTTTTCGTTATTATTTCACATTCTTTAGTTTTGTTTTGATTTGTTTGTATTTGTTAGCCTACTCTTGTCTATAATTTAGTTTCATACAACATTTTTGTTTATACACTGTGGTGTCATGTATTTTGTTTAATTATAGCGCAGATATCGTCACATTTTTTGTGATATGTCATTAATTTCTGCTTTATTTTTAGTTGATTTCTGCGAACGTTTTTGTATTGTTGCTGATCTTTGTTATTGTTTACATTGTTATTGTTTACATTGTTTGTATTGTTTACATTTTCAATGTTTACATTCTGCATGTGTTTACATAGTCATTGTTTACAGTTATAGTAATTAGTTAATGGGCTATGCTAATGCACTGTTACTACTACACTGATGATAAATGAATGATGAATAGTGTCGTGCACTATTGAATGAGAAGTGCACTTATGATCAAGAATTGATTGTTGATATTTCATATACAAGTTCTTTGATTGGAGACTTGTTTCCCACAGAGACTGGGATAATATAAGGTGATGTGAATATACAAGTGCTTAATTAAGACTTGTTACACTTAGGTTTGAAATAAATTAGTTAATTATTTCAGGTTTTGGACTTATATATTACTCATCATGTCTACATTTGAGCACTTTATTGAGCAGGGTAAATTGCTTGGGAAGACTGGTGATAAGTTAGAAGAATTTGCAACTGCTCGATATGATAAAGCAATGGAAGCTGAACAAAAGAAACTGCAGATGGAAGCTGAACAAAAGAAACTGCAGATGCAGGTGGATGAAAAGAGATTCCAAATGGAAATGGAAAAACAAAAAAGGGAATCAGAAGCTGAGGAGAGAAAACTCCAGCTACAGCTAGAGGCTGAGAATAAAAGACTTGAAAAAGAAGCTGAGAATAATAGACTTGAAAAAGAAGCTGAAAATAAAAGACTTGAAAAAGAAGCTGAAAATGAAAGACTTCAAATGCAGGCTCAAGCTGAAGAAAGGAAGTTACAAAGAGAGGCTGATGAGAGGAAAGCAAAAATGGAACATGAAGAAAAACTCTTAGCTTTAGAGTTGGAGAAATTGAAATTGACGAGCATGAGTAATGGTAATGATTCAAACAAGGGTTCATCTTCTGGGAAGGCTAATAATGATACTTTTAAGATTAAGTTACCAACATTTAGTCCTTCCAGTGATGACATAATGTTCTATCTGGACAGATTTGAACAAGCATGTACAGCTCATAACATAGACAAAGCAAAATATGTTTATCAGTTATCAGGGATACTGACAGGTAAAGCTCTAAGTATATTAAATATGGTGGATGAACCTGACAAGAACAATTATGAGGTTGTCAGGGCCGCTTTGTTAAAGAAATATCAGCTTAACGAAGACGGCTATCGTCTACAATTTAAAAACATGTTACCTGAAAATGGAGTTGAATTCTCCGAGTTTATTGCAAGAATACGCATTACTTTCTCACGATGGGTTGAACTATCTAAGACGGAAAAAACTTATGAAGGACTTATGGACTTAATACTTAGAGACAAAGTCATGTCGTCTGTCAATGAGTCTTTCCTTGCTTTCCTTCATGAACGTAAACCTAAAACAATAAAAGAAATGGAAGATTTCTGTTGCCAGTACGTAACTGCGCACCCACACATAACCATGGGTAACTCTAAGGTGAAAGAAGGTTTACCAGTTGCTTCGGCAGCTCCGTATGGCCAAAACTTTGCTCGTAGATTCCAACAAAATTTTGATAGAAAGAGTAGCGGTAATTTCTGTCAAAATCATGGAAACCAATTTCATAGTGATTCTTCTTCGAAGAATTGGAGACAACCTGATAGTACTCGTTACTATCACCCTAATAATTATAAGCATTTCAAAAGAGGATATGGTAATAGAGGTTATTCCTGCCGAAGACCTCAGAACCAAACAAATAGATGTTCGCATCAATGTGAACATGATAGTAATCGTGGAAACTGGAATTCGAACCAGGATAACAATTACAATAGAGACAATAATAACTGCAGAGATAATAATAACTTTGATAACTTCAGAGGTAATAATAGTCGGGGTAGATCTCAACACAAAAAAAAGAGATATCAGCAGGCTAATGCTGTACAACAGGAAACTGAGGGAGCCTGTAATCATGTTGTTGATAGTAAAAACTTTGACGCTGTCACTGGTTCTGCTTTTGACTTTGAGAGAGCAAACAAATGCCCCCAATGCAGTACTTTATTCGAACCGGGTACCATAACTACTTTGAGTTGTGGTCACCCACTTCCCGCTCTTCCTGCTGCTGTTGCGCATAACGGGAGGGGTTCTTTAATTCTACATAAGGGTCTTGTTAATGATACTCCGGTCTCACTACTTTTTCGATTCCGGATGCACCACTATTGGTGTTAGACAATCGCTTGTAGATCCATCTTGTGCTACAGGAAGGGTTATTAAATGTGTCACATTTGGCGGCACTCTAGAAAAATATCCTACTGCTGTAATTCGCATTGCCACTCCTTTCTTTACTGGAGATGTGCATGCTTGTCTCTTACCTAATCCTATTGCGGAACTTATTATTGGTCGTATTCACGGAGTTAGGGAGTGTACCCCACAGCAGATTGCTGCTTGGGAAGATAATAACATGCAAGCTACAAATGCAGTAGTTACAAGAGCACAAGCTCTACAAACACCCGAAACTTCACTGAATAGTGATAATGAAGTTGATAGCCAAGATAGTCACTTAGTAATCACTCGTGACTCTTTCATAAAATTGCAAGAAGAAGATCCTTCTTTAAAAAAATTCTTCGTTCTTGCGAAGAAAGGTGATCCAAATCAGGATACAAATAGAAAATCTTGGATTGCAATGAGAAACGGCGTACTTGTACGTATGGTACAAGATTCGACTACGTCGGCACATTCGCAAATTCTTGTTCCCAAGAGCATGAGAGTGCAAATATTGCAACATGCTCATGACTCGCAATGTGCTGGACATATGGGTTTTGCCCGTACGAAGTCGAGAGTCCTTGCGGCTTTCTTTTGGCCTTTTGTCAATAAGGACATTCGTATTTACTGCCGATCATGCAAGGTATGTCAGGAGGTCAAATCTAGAGGACCACGACATGCTGCGCCTATCCAGGCTGCTGACATTCCTATTCGGCCGTTTCAGAAAATGGCCATAGATATTATTGGCCCTTTTAAGGTCAGGTCGGCCAGAGGACATCAGTTTATCCTTACATGTGTCGATATGTGCACACGTTGGCCAGAGGCTATTCCTCTTAAGAGCATATCTACTACAGATATCGCAGATGCTCTTTGGTTGATATTTTCTCGCTTGGGGTTCCCCAGAGAAATATTGTCGACCATGGCACTCAACTCATATCTGACACTATGTCACAGGTAATGTCTACCTTACATATTGAACGATCTCTCAGTAGTATCTACCATCCTATGTCTAATGGGTTAGTTGAGCGTCTGAATAGAACGCTCAAGACTTTGCTTGGTAAGATAACTGAAGATCATCCTCAAGATTGGGACAGGGTTTTACCCGCGGCTCTCTTTGCCTATAGAGAAGTCCCTAATGAACACACAGGATTTTCTCCCTTCGAACTTGCCTTTGGCGCGCGTCCACGCGGCCCTATGTCTTTATTACACGATCTCATCACTGCCGATGATATTAGCGATGAAACTCAATCCTCATATGAGTATGTCATTGCTCTTAGACAAAAGATCATTGAGGCATGTAAGCTAGCAACTGCTTCATCAGAAATTGCTAAAGAGAAGGCAAGACAGTTTGCTAACAAGAATAGATGTCTACGACAACTTTGTCCAGGTGACAAAGCATTCGTCCTACTCCCCAGTAGGGAAAATAGACTTCTTATTGCATGGAAAGGTCCGTATGCAATAGTCTCTCGGATTTCCGATGTTGACTATGTGGTCGATATTGATGGAAAGCATAAAACTTTCCACATAAACATGCTTTCGGAATTTCACGAACGTCCGGACTATTTGCTGCCTATTTTCCAGGCAACGGATGATGCTCCTGCACCTCACGGTCATTATTCATCCCTGTCTGTCATACAGGATGAGGAATCTACCTTCTCAGATGTCAATCTTCCCCTTCCAGTGGTTCCATTACATTCCACGGAATCTTGGAAAAACGTTCCTGTTTCTCCTAATCTTTCTGGTGACGAACATCGACAAGTCTCGTCGATGTTACAAACATTTCAGGATGTTCTCACTGACATTCCTGGACACACAGATGTCATAGAACATGACATAATTCTTACCGACAATAATCCAATTAGGGTTAGGCCGTATCCTATTCCTATACACTTTCAGTCGCAAGTGGAAAAGGAATTGGATGAAATGATTCAATTAAATATAATTGAACCATCGACTTCACCATATTCTTCTTCCATGGTTATTGTCCGGAAGAAGGATAAGAACATACGAATTTGCGTTGATTATCGCAAATTGAATCAGGTCACAAAGTTCGACGCTGAACCGATGCCTTTGTTAGAAGATCTACTGATTAGACTTTCTAATTCTAGATTCTTCACTAAACTTGACTTGTCTAAAGGTTATTGGCAAGTGCCTTTAGCAGAGCATGCCAAACCTCTTACTGCTTTTTCTACACCTAGGGGTCTATTTCAATGGAATGTTATGCCTTTTGGTCTCATGAACGCCCCTGCCACTTTCGTTCGCATGATGCGTCGAATTCTGTCACATCGTTCGGATGTCATCGCATACTTAGATGACATCTGTCTCTTCAGTGATACCTGGGAAGATCACTATTTAGGGTTATATGACTTACTGTCCACTCTACGTGAGAATAATTTGACAGCGAAACCTTCTAAAGCTTTTGTTGGTTTTGGTGAAATCTCTTTCCTGGGTCATCGTGTTGGTCATGGTCTCTTGAAGACAGAAGACCACAATACTTCCAAAATACTGAACATCTCTGTTCCTAAAACGAAGAAACAAGTTAGGAGTCTCTTAGGTTTAATTCAATTTTATGGGAGATTTATTCCAAATTTATCTTCGATCATGGCACCTCTATCAACATTGTTGAAGAAAGGTTCGCCTAATCTGGTCCGTTGGTCTGAAGAATGCCAATCTTCACTAGACCAAATCAAGAATATATTTTCTTCTCCTCCCATCTTAAGATTACCTACTCTTGATAGGACTTTTGTTCTTCGGAGTGATGCTTCATCCACTGGGATTGGAGCAGCACTGATGCAAGAATATGCAAATACTCTGCACCCTGTTATGTACATTTCTAGAAAACTAAATGCGGCAGAGAGGAACTACTCGGTTTTAGACCGTGAGTTGTTAGCGATGGTTTGGTCAATTTTAAAGCTACAAAGATTCCTCCTGGGCGCACATTTCATTCTAGAGACTGATCAGAAAGCTCTTACAGCTATTCAGACTAAGAATTTGAAGAGTTCGAGATCCACTCGATATGCTATAGCTCTTCAACCTTTTCACTTCACGGTACGAGCTATCCGTGGTGCGGATAATGTGATGGCTGACATTTTGTCTAGATGCCCACATGACTCCAACTAATACTTCTGTCCTATATTTCCATATATTACAGAGTCATAACACACCTATATTTCTACAATAGATTAGCACATCTGTACTTACTCTATATGTACACACTATCGTGCTTTGTTGTCATCTTCTTCTGTTCGTTTTTTAAGATGATAGAGGAGGACTGAGTAGTTAATATAAGGGCCGTTAGTTTACTAAACAGCCACAATTATTAATAATGTATTGTACCTTATGAAGCATATTAGTTATTAATTAGCATTATATTGCTTGTACTTTCTCAGAATGTCATTGTTGAGCTGAGGACTTACCTTACTAGTATCAAGCATGACGAGTTCTAGATTGTGTACTTACCCTCGGAATACCAGAGCATATGTCCTGGATCGTCATGTAGTTTAACTTTACTATGTACTTATGTCATTACATGTCAAAGACTTTACTATTTAAATTTTCCTATTAGATTTGTACATCCATTTTTAAAGACAATATTAGAGTATGCTGTTTAATGATGATTATGGTAACTTGCATACGTATATTGTGTTTACATGCTAACGTGATGTGTGTTGGTGACACCTCCCCGATGTGAATATTTTTTTTGAGACATATTTATTTTTCTGTTGAGGTATATCCTCACCAGACACTCTATAATTAGCCTCATGTTAGGCAATTTAATTAATTATCAGCGCATAATTCGTGCGTTTTGAGCCGCTTATCGCATGCTCTTTGATATTTAAAAAAAAAATATGTTCCACATTTTTTTTTATCGGGAGGAGGTGGTGATATGTTGCGTGATAAATTCTCGCAACATCGTTTTTTTACAATATCTATTTTATAACGCAAGGGCAACAACTGCTTGAAATTTATAGTCACTTTTCTCGGTAAGCATTTGTCTTCTCGCGTTGGTATCGAATGCAGTTAAGTTTTGAGCTGTGGTCATTTTGCGCTGGACTGCGCATGACTTGTCTTGCTTTTTGGTCGATCGGTTTCCGCCCACCACTAGTGGAGTGAGCGATTTGGAATGGCGAAAGAGATGCCTCGTTGAAGAGGGGATCCCGCTATTTTTTGTTCTGTCAGGGATGTGTAGTCCTCTTATGGATATTTCGTTTATTCGGGATAATACCTCTAGTGTATTTGCACATGCCGGGAGGCGTGATATTTCTGTATTTCTTGAAAGCAAGGTAAATTGACTTTTTTCATTAACTCTATCGATTTTGGGTCGTGAGCGATTTCGATTCATAGCCTGTCTTCGAAAGTCGTCGTCACGAGATGTTTTTTCCCAGCTCACATGTCGCTGCATTGTACTGCATCGGTTGATGCATGTACCAAGGACCATTACTTGCTACTTTGTTAAATGAACTAGGTTTGGAAAACCTTTATTATCTAGAGGATATTTTTGAGGACATTATTTATACTTCGGCAGACGTGTCTGTCTTGCTGAAGTCAGACTAAGGAGAGTGAACTGATCTCATACATCTGGTTATCTCCTGGCTGTTATAGAAAAGGATGGAGTTTTTCACCTGACTACATTTACAGCACTATGAAATATAACATGTATCTGACTCATCATTGTAATGCTGTCTACCGTCTATTGCTGTATTGAATGTTGCTGTGATAATGACTGTTTGATGTGCCGACATATTCGCGTAACCATTTTGTCACTGTGGCGTCCACAATAAATAATGAAGAAAAACGTCAACGGCTGTTACAAGAATCATTGACTTTATACGTCGTGAGTTTACTGACGTCCTATGTGGATTGCCCTGTTATTTTTGTATGAACATTGTTTTGACTGAACACATCTGCACACCACACAAAACCAGACATGCGGATACCATCCATCATCATATGGCATCACGCATATCATACATACATACATACATACATACATACATACATACATACATACATACATACATACATACATACATACATACATACATACATACATACATACATACATACATACATACATACATACATACATACATACATACATACATACATACAATACATACATACATACATACATACATACATACATACATACATACATACATACATACATACATACATACATACATACATACATACATACATACATACATACATACATACATACATACATACATACATACATACATACATACATACATACATACATACATACATACATACATACATACATACATACATACATACATACATACATACATACATACATACAATACACACATACACACACATACACATATATAACATACAATAATATACATATAAATATATATATATATAATATATTTATATATATATATATATATATATATATATATATATATATATATATATATATATATATATATATATATATATATATATATATATAGTTACTTCGAAGTAAGGACTCAGGGTCAGTCCAAAGTTATGTGAAAAAGATGAAATGATAAGGTTAGTATATAACCGAAATCAAGGAAGGATTATAAAACAGTCCATAATATTTATATTCGCCAGACTCATACGCTCACTGTCGGCTGTTGGAATCCCCAACTGCGCGTGCATATAGCTATGCTGTTCTGTCTACACTAATTCATTTATTGGACACGGACTGATACTAAGATGTATTGATTTAATGCTCATATGAATTGTATACGTATTATAAACAATGCTCGTGATGTCTTCAGATGTTTTATCGTCAATAAATGTCGGACTCAAATCAAGGACTTACCACGTTAATATTGTACAGGTTGATTCATCATATTAATTTACTATTTATTATTCAGCACGATGAACTCTTAGATGTTGAAGTTAATAATCCACAATACTTCCAAAGAAGTTCGAAAGGAACTGAGATTGTAATTGAATTTAATTGCTAACCGATGAAACAAGAATCAATGACCTTCAATATGGTATTTATAATAACCCATAAACATACACAATCAAACGATGAACCACGCCTCGATGAAAGCAACCTGTATCAACTGGTGGCACAGATGTGGTTGTGGAATTTTAATTCACATTAATTCGAAAAAAAAAAGAAAAAAATTCCCTTCGAACGAAAGCGAAATGGACATTTTTTCAAGTTGTACACCGGTGACGTCATACCGTAGCAACAGAACGAACTTTTCCCAAAGGCAGCACAAGTGAGCGACCTTCAAATGATAATGTTAAAACACGTCTACCAACAACGGAAACTAAGTTCAACGTTCATGAACATGCCATATGAGATCTTTATCCTGTTGGCGAAGCAGGCACTGTGCAAACCTATTGATTCCTTCCTTATGTGTTATTAATGTTTATACAATACCAGAAACCTACCCTCTGTTCTATACTACTGTCCTTGAGTCTTCTATCATTTACTGGACACAGTATCAAGGTCTTTGTCTTGTTTGGACTGACATATACTGCAGAATAGAGGAACAACAGAAGTGATTGCGTCATTAGTGGGCTGAGGTGCTCATTGTAAACTTCCGGTGTTGTCTTGTGTTTCGCACTGATGACCGGTCAGTAAAGCATCCTTTTTTGGGGATGCCTAGCTGGCCGTGAGGTTAGTGTGATTCGCTTGTATAGCTAGGCGGTGTTGTCGTACGGAAGGTACGGGGTTCGAACCCTGGGTAAGCCACTCACGTCTGTTGTTTTTCTGTTGTCTAAGTGTTCTACTTCTTTATTTCTTACGAGTGCCTGAAAACATACCTTTATGTTTGTCTAATATTAATTTACTGTTTACAGGCCTCGGTTTCCTTCCTTATGTGTTATTAATGTTTATACAATACCAGAAACCTACCCTCTGTTCTATACTATTGTCCTTGAGTCTTCTATCATTTACTGGACACAGTATCAAGGTCTTTGTCTTGTTTGGACTGACATATACTGCAGAATAGAGGAACAACAGAAGTGATTGCGTCATTAGTGGGCTGAGGTGCCCATTGTAAACTTCCGGTGTTGTCTTGTGTTTCGCACTGATGACCGGTCAGTAAAGCATCCTTTTTTGGGGATGCCTAGCTGGCCGTGAGGTTAGTGTGATTCGCTTGTATAGCTAGGCGGTGTTGTCGTACGGAAGGTACGGGGTTCGAACCCTGGGTAAGCCACTCACGTCTGTTGTTTTTCTGTTGTCTAAGTGTTCTACTTCTTTATTTCTTACGAGTGCCTGAAAACATACCTTTATGTTTGTCTAATATTAATTTACTGTTTACAGGCCTCGGTTTCCTTCCTTATGTGTTATTAATGTTTATACAATACCAGAAACCTACCCTCTGTTCTATACTATTGTCCTTGAGTCTTCTATCATTTACTGGACACAGTATCAAGGTCTTTGTCTTGTTTGGACTGACATATACTGCAGAATAGAGGAACAACAGAAGTGATTGCGTCATTAGTGGGCTGAGGTGCCCATTGTAAACTTCCGGTGTTGTCTTGTGTTTCGCACTGATGACCGGTCAGTAAAGCATCCTTTTTTGGGGATGCCTAGCTGGCCGTGAGGTTAGTGTGATTCGCTTGTATTGCTAGGCGGTGTTGTCGTAAGGAAGGTACGGGGTTCGAACCCTGGGTAAGCCACTCACGTCTGTTGTTTTTCTGTTGTCTAAGTGTTCTACTTCTTTATTTCTTACGAGTGCCTGAAAACATACCTTTATGTTTGTCTAATATTAATTTACTGATTCTAAAAGCTAAGTACTTGTTTGTACAGTAAGCAATTGTTAAGTCCATGTTGATCCCCGACATGTCTTTTTAAAATCATTTGTTAACCGTTGTATGTTTTATTTTTCCATATGTATTCATATCGTGAAGTTAACTTTAGTGGGCGGTAGGTGGGGATCAAAACTGATTTTATGTCTTTTCGAATGACCAAATCAGTTTTGATTGTTCCGTAGGGTAGTTAAATAATCGTATTTGGCGAAGAACCCCATTGAAGATTGTGCCGATGGCTTGTTCGTTCGCATTTGCTATTATTTGACCTTGCATGTTAGGTGTCCAGTTCTGTGAATAACTGGTGTATTCTACTGTATTCAGTTTTATTTTATTCAATTCTATATTATTGTTCGTAATCTATCTTGTCAATCCTGATCTTGCTATCTTTATGTTCATATATATATATATATTGTAATATCGTTAGATGAGTCCTGTGACGTCATTATTCTTAGTGTCCATATTTTATCTTGCCTTAGTTATCCTTCACCTTTCTGCATTTCCGGTTGGCATACTTAGTTCATAAAATCACTTATTTTTGTGAAATTGTCAATTGTATCTCGTACTTCTGTTTTGTAAACCCTTGTTTAATAAATTGTATTGCTTTTATTCATCTCATAAATCAATAACGTAATGCTATTATTAAATTGATTTTAATAATATGGTTAATATAACTTGATTAATTTTTATTAAATTAGATGATGACTTCGGTGATGTCATCAATTTGCAGTAGTAGTCCAAGACACTATTGAGGCATTTTATATATTATGAATATGGCATAATAGCATAATATATATTGATCAATAACTATAAAACTTATGGTCTGTCTTGAGTAGGACAGACATATTAGATATTAATTAGTACACTTTCCTAGTACTACAGTTTTATTGGGCACATATAATTGATTAAATAACATAATTATGTACGAATAATATCCATAATTATTAGGTCATGATATTAGATGCTTGATTTTAATTCAGCATCTTAAATAAATAAATGACATAACTATTTGTGATGTATGTTAGTAAGTACAGATAATATTATTATAAACTATTATATAGTTGTTGAACTTACAACCAATACTACAAGAATATTATAGTTGGCTATATTGATTTTCATACATTGAGTAAGTACAAGTAATTAAATATATTATATTGTTGATTACTATAGGTTAGTGAGTAAATACTTACATTATTAACGTCAAGATGCTTACCTTAGACCATTTTCTTAAGATTGGAAAGGAATTTAATAAGAAAAGGTGAGGCACTTCAGGAATTTGCAATTACTGAACTTGAAAAACATGAAGCAAAGTTAGAAAAGCAAAGAGAAATTGTTAGACAAGAAGAAGAGAACAAAATGAAACGAGAGGAAATTATAAAACAAGAAATGGAATTGGCACGTCGTAAGTATGAAACTGCAAAATTGCAGGCACAAAGTGCTGCTACGAGCCAGAATGATAATTCTCAAAATGGATCTTCATCCAATCAAAACAAACCTTATTATAACTTTAAATTACCACATTTTAAGTTGAACTTCGACGACCTAGCATCATTCCTGTCACGGTTTGAACAGGTATGCATAACAAATAACTTACCTAAACACACATGGGCACTGAAGCTAAATGAATTTCTAGATGGGGAACCATTAACTGCAGCTCAAAATGTTGACCCAACAATAGCTGGTGATTACGACGCCATTAAATCATTATTATTACGGCGTTTCCATTTGGACGAAGAGGGTTGTAGATTACGTTTTAAGAGTATTCTACCAGATTCTAATAAAGACTTTGCAGGTGTTATTGCGAACATACCCAATACTTTTAACAGATGGGTAGAATTGGCAGGTGTTAACAAATCATATGACAAACTAGTTGATTTGTTACTGAGAGATAAAGTGTTATCCTCTGTCAGCCCACTGTTCTTTGCCTTTTTGCAAGAACGAAAGCCATCTACGATTGATGATTTGGAAAAAATGGCATCAAATTATTGTACCGCCCATCCGAATGCGAGCATTTCTAATTCTCTATTAAGAGAACCTCTACCTGTGGCCTCCAATATGTCATACCACGGTCATGACAAACCAAGAACACACAGCGTAGATAGAAGTCGCTTTAAAGGAAGTTATAATGTTAATTTTCATAATGGGCTAAATAATTATAACAATAATAGTGATTTTAATAGAGGAAGACCACAGAATAGGAATCATTCACCTCAGTTTAGATACAACAAGGGTCAACACAATGCAAATCATAATCGATCATACAACTCTAACACTAGTAATAGTTGGAATAACTATAATCAAGGCTCGAGAAACCGAGATAACAGTAACTACAGGGGACAACGAAATAATTCCAATGATTATTCTCGTCAGCGGTCTCAGTCTCTTAGATCGTCTCATTATGATCACAATACAGGGGCGGCAGTTACTAATAGTAGTAACAACCCCAGGGGTTCCACATAACGATAAAAGTAATACAATCTTCTGCTACATGTCATGCGATGAATTATAACGTGGCAAATAGTTGCCCAGAATGTAATCTTGTATGTCAGAAGGCAAAGGAGACTGTATTAAATTGCGGACACATCCTCTCAGACGTTGGTCTCGCGGCTAACGATGGAACAGGTTCTCTGATATTTAACAGAGGGATGGTAAATGGATCTATAGTTTCAGTTTTGAGAGATTCCGTTTCTACCACCATTGGAGTCCGGCAGTCACTGATTCATCCAAGTTGTGCGACAGGGGAATATGTCAGGTGTATGACATTTGGGGGGACAATAGAATGTTACCCCACTGCTATAATTCATGTTAACAGACCTTTCTTCACAGGTAATGTTAAGGTATGTATGTTGAAGAATCCTATTGCAGATCTTATGGTTGGTCGCATTCATGGCAGCAGAGATTGTACACCAGAGGAAATTATTGAATGGGAGAAAAACAATCTATACATTGGCAATGCAGTGACAACTAGAGCTAAGACGAAACTACCCCAACACCACAATCATAACCTATAATGTGTAAAGGGGGGGGGGGGGGGGGGGGGGGGGGGGACTAAGGGGATTAGGTGGGGGGGTATTAATAGAAAAAAAAAAAATATATATTTTAAAATTAAAAACAAAAAAATTTAAATAAATAATAAATTAATAAAATATATATGTGTTTAAAAATAATATTAATTTAAGAAAAAAAAATAAAAAATTTATAATATAATTAAGAAATAAAAAAAAAATGAAGAAATATTAAAAAAGTAAATTTTTAAAAATATATATAGTTAATAAAAAAATATTTAAGATAATTATATTTTTATTACTATTTAGGGTAATTAAAAATATATTAAAAATTTCTATTTTTAATTAATTATATATATATATATATATTATAATAAATTATATACTATATAATATAATATTATTAAAAATTTTATGATAATTTAATTTATATTTTTATATAAAAAAAATGGTAAATTATAAATATAGAGAAATATATGATGAGGTGGTTTTGTGTTATTGGTTTTTTTTATTTGTGTGTTGTGTTTTTTTTGTTTTGTTGTGGTGGTTGTGTTGGTTTGGTTTTTGTTTTGGTGTGGATGTGGGGTGTGGTGTTGTTGGTTTTTGTGTTTTGGTGTGTTTTGTTTTGGTTGGTGGGGGGGGAGGGGTTTTTTTTGGGTTTGGGGTGTTTTGGGTTGGTTTGGGTGTTTGGGGTTTTTTGTTTTTTTTGTTTTGTGTGGATTGGGGGGTGTTGTTTTTTTTGTTGGGGGTGGTTTTGGTGTGTGGGTTGTGGGTTTTGTGTGTTGTTTGTTTTTTGAAATTTGTTTGTTGTGTGTTTTTATTTTTTGCTTTTGTTTTTTTTGTTTTTTTTTGTTGTTTGTGGTTTTATTTTTTTGTTTGTGTTTGTTGTTGGGTGTTTGTGGTTTTTGTGTGTGTGTGTGTTTTGTGGGTTTGTGGGGGGGGTGGTTGTGTTGGGGGGGTGGGGGGTGGGGGGTGGGGGTGGGGGTTGGGGGGGGTTTGTGGTGGGTTGGTTTGTTTTTTGGTTT